>VDFB02324823.1:0-22698 GCA_007258455.2 Sequoia sempervirens
TTGAGCATTCTAGAGCATTATCTTGTCACTCACGAACTCTCATCAAAGATTTTGCAACATGGATAATGCATAAAACCAAGCAATCCTCATCCATATCATAATTATGCATCAATCCACAATGGGATTGAGGGGTTTTCACTTTTATTTTGTTTAATTACTTTGATTTTAGTTCAAATATTTAGATTAAACAATTTGAATGCTTTGTAAATGAATTTCATTGAGCGTGTCCTTGTTTGATTTTATTTCAATTACGTTGTTATTTGATCATTCATGCTAACCATACAAAATTTTTGGTGTCAATATTTGAGTTGCATAAGCATCGATCTTTAACGAAAGCATTCCTACACAAGTGTCACATTGTCTCTATAACATGCAATATGACAGAAACTCAAAAAAGAATGGTTAGAATAGGGATGTGGTTCCCACAGGGCGTGTTGAAATATTGTATGGTTAGCATGAATGATCAAATAACATCATAATTGAACTAAAATCAAACAAGTCCACACTTAATAAAATTCATTTGCAAAGCATTCAAATTGATTAATCCAAAGATTTGAACTAAATTCAAAGCAATTAAGCAAACTGAAAGTGTAAATCTCTTAGTCTCATTATGGATTGATGTATAATTGTGATGTGGATGTGGATTGCTTATTTTTATGCATTATCCATATTACAAAAGCTTTGATGAGAGGGTGTGATTCACAAGATAATGCTCTAGAATGCTCAATAAATGAGTTAAGAATTTTAGAGAGTAAGGATGATTATGAGGATTGTGAATTAAATTCATGTTGAAAGGCTTGGTATTTATAGATTCTAGGAATTCCAATCAATGATCAAGATGAAAAATGATAATCAATGAATGAGAGGAAATTAAGGAGGTGAGTGTGGATCAAGGATTAAATTAATGGTTCATAATCCATGAAAGTGTGGATCAAGGATTAATCAAGGGTTCGTAATCCATGAGAGCTCAATAATTTTCCTTATTTCATGGAAATAAGCTGGAGATATTTTGAATTGGAGGGAAGCATTTGAATTTGAAAAGGGAATACTATTTGTGCAAGTTGGAGGATTGGAGAAAAATTACTTAATTAAATAATTATGAAAATCATTTAATTGTGCAAGTTGGAATAATTAAGATCTTTAATTAAATAATTATAAATTATTTAATCAAGAGGGAAAATTAGTATTTTAATTAAATAATTTGAAATTGTTTAATCAAGAGGGAAAATTAGCATATTAATTTTAGGTACCTTGGAATTTTACCCTATTCTAATGTGCAAAATAACTAAAAATGCAAGTGGAAAAATACTAAGAACACTTCAATGATTAGCCTAAAGAGTATGTAAATGCTAAAAATGATGAAATAAAATGCAAAACTACTTATACCTTCCCTTGCTATTGGAAACTTCTTTATTGGCCCTTGATTTGGATGACTTTGTGTGCTCCTTAGATGGCTTTTGATGTTACTAGTTGCAAGATGGATAATGCAAGATGATCAAAGTGGATGGCTAAATGATAGTGAATACTTGAGAATGCAAATTGACAGCATAAGGTTGCTCAAATGAAAAAGTGTTGAAAATGCCCTTGAGGAGGGGGTATTTATAGGAGAATTTGAATTCTCTAGAGAATTCAACGGTTGAGATGCATCCAACAAGGCCAAGATGAAGGGCTATGGTGGGTTGAGAACCCACAAGCCTTCACATCTCGACATGTGGATGGTGAAGTGGCTAGAGGAGATGAGGTGTAAGTGAGGTGCCAAAAGGTACATGAGGTGGAAGAAGGACAAGTACCTCAAGGAGTGAGAAGATTTCCTCAAAAGGAAATCTTCGTCCCCTGCCATGAAGGGACATTAGAGGCCTGAATTCCCAAAAATCTCCATGGGAAAAGGAGAGGTGGTTGGAGGAAATGTTCTTGAATTAAAAAATTCACATTCTTAGGAAAGTCTAAAGGATGCTGGTGAGTCTAAAAAATGTGGGACTTGGTCACATGTGGAGATTGTGACAAGTCCAAGGTTCTAGAAGCCTTGGAAGGATAGAATGTGAATTAAAAATTCACATATAAAAGAGGGGAATCTAGGATAAATTAATGTGAATTAAAAATTTACATGGGAAAGAGGGTCAATGCTAAAAGGAGATAAATGCAAAGGTTGACTAAAAAGGTGGTGCTAAATATGGCTAATGACCTTGGTTAAGGTTGTGCAAATATTTGATTAGAATAATTAATGGAGGATTAGAGGCAAGTGGCAAATGTAGGAGGATGTAATATTAATCTTTGATTAAGAGGATGCACATCATAATCATGAATTAATTAAATTAATTCAGATTAGAGCAAGATCATGGAGGATGTGACAAGGAGAGAGAGAATGAAGAATTTTAAATTAATTTTAAATCAAAAGGGTCAAAAATGACTAATTTAAATAAATTGGTGTATTTATTTAATTTAGAGAGGAAGAAGGTGAAAGATAAAGCATTTAGTTATTAAATTAAATACTTTACAAATATGAGACAAAAGGTGTAATATTAATTTAATAAATTAATATTTAATATGATAGACGAAAAGGGAGTAAATTTAATCATATGGGAGTGATTAAATTTAGATGCCTACATAATTAAATAATTTGAAATTGTTTAATCAAAAGAGAGAAAATAGTGTGAAGCCCTCAACAACTCCATAATAACTATCCCTTAGAGTCGGGGATGGAGGATGGGTAATTGCAACTATCCATGTTGTGGTAACTCTGAGGATGGGTAATTAATGCAAGGATGGCTAGTTCCTCCCAAATGCAAGGATGTTGGGAGGCAGGGACCCATACCAGTTTCAACGAGAGTTCAAGAAAGGAAGATGATAAATTAATCAAATAACCTTAACTAGCTATTGCACTTTAGGTGTGCAATGGGGTATGTCGAATAATTGTATGACTTTATTTGAATTTGTGTAGATATTTTGGTTGAAATAGAACAATGTGTATATTATATAATAAGAGAACACATGAAAAATCTTAAATAGAAATACTATACAAAAAAAGGGAACTTCAAATTATGTGATATAAAAATGTAGAATAAGGATATATACACAATGTTGAAAATTCAGTGTTTTATGTGTTTTTTAATTGTCATTACAAGAATGTATGCAATTAAATACAATGGTATAGATATATTTTATATTTTGTGCAATTTTGTCACACGGTCACATTGAACTCCAATGTATCTGTAATAAACAAAAGACCTATTTAGTATGTGGAAAACAACTAATATAAAACACAATGTTGATTGAAATTCAATACAAATTATTAGTTACCTTTGGTAGAGTAGTTTTATAGGTGTTAGACAATGAGAGCATAGTGTAAATGAGCCATGAGTGGAGCTCGCAATAAAGGAAAGAGAGAGTTATAAATCACAAAAAAAAGAACTATATAAGAATTGGTTGTGAATTCAATAATAAAGTGGCATACCTATAGTAGTTGAAATGCACTTTAAGTGTATGAAGAGTTGGAATTTGACATTTCTTTTAGACGATTCTCTTTTTTTTTTTTGGCAAGTGACATATGGGCTTTGTTGCATCGGCATATCTTTGGAATGTGAAGTAGGGGTGTATGTGAAGACATTGTAGATCAGGAACTCATGAAATAGTTGTGAATGTCAGCGCTTGATGGTCTATGTTGCCAATGTTGATTGTGGCCCTTGGAAGTGTTAGGCCTTGTGACTTGTGTATTGTCAAGGCCCATGCCATTTTAAGTGGAATTTGATGGTGAATCCCACAACTTAGGGGGGCTATTGGGAATTTTTTGGATTGTTAAGGTCCCAAGATGGTCCAATATAATGTTTTAAATTAACAACAAACAAGGGAAGTTGAGGAGGTTTTTCAGCATCGTTGTATACAATTGCTTTTACTTGACCAAGTGCACCATTCACGAGACCTGTTTCAACCCATAAATTTGAACATAACATGACCTTTTGGCTAATAGATAACAAAATTTGAGCTTGAAGTTGTTCTTCATCTGGATTTGAGTATGTTGACCCCCTAAGTTGCTCTACAATGGAAAGGGAAACAAGTGTTGCCAAAGATAGCAACACACATTTGTTGTGTAGTAACACCAATTCATGTGTTGCAAATAGATGTATTGCAGACAAGAAAACAAAGCTTTCTATAGAATTGTGCAAGGAGGTTGAACATGACATTAGAACTTTCTGGTCTTCTCGTGTAGGCTCTGCATTTCATAGATTGGAGAGAAGTACACAAAAAGCAATTTGAGAAGGAGCATCACCAACTTGTTAGAATATTTTGGTCAAAGTTATCACTGTTGTGTAGCTATGCCATAGGGTTCCACCATAGGAAGTAGACACATACATGAGGATATCTTTAACTGGTGGTAGTTGGCCCAAGTCACCAAGGACAATAATTGACCGCCCTCCAAAAGGTAGATTGTTGTGGATGGGGAATGCTTCCCATAGCCTCATGTCAATCCGCTATAGCAAATTTGCACCTATGAAGCTCATCTTGTCTATCAAAATGTACTGAATAAAGTGCATGCTTTCTTAGAAGGTTGCAAGTGTTTGTCCTTGTAGCAAGGCTATTTCTTTTATTGGAACGCGAATGGAAAAATAAATTGTTGATGTTTGAATGTTGAATGCAACAACACCTGCTGGTGTAAGAAGTAGTAATGGTGACTGGTGAGTTGGAGCTGAACTCATGAGTGCAGACCTAATTTTTTTATGAGGTGTGACTTTCTAGTTCCTGTAGTTCCTTGGACAATTAGCTTTAGCGATGGTTACAGTGGATGAGTTCTAAGATGAGACAAAATGATATCAAATGCTTTTTGTTGCTGTGTAGAGAAAGTAGTATGGGCACGTGTTCATTGAGAACATGGTGTACTTGAAAGGTTGGACAATTGGAGTCTATGAAAGTAGTAGCAAAATTCCTTTGTAGTGGGTTGAAGGTAGTATCTTGCCATTCATGGTGCAAGTCAATGTCATATCAACCAAGCATTTCAAGTGCATCAATTTGTAAAGGAAGGTTTAGGTGTAAACTTGAGAGAACCTGTCATTCTTGAGGGTTGTTTCCTCACTGCACAAAGTCAATGCTAGAGCTACTGCTAGAATCTGATGTTTTAGTTGGCCTTGTTAGTGTGTGGTGTACATGCCATGGCTTGTATCTAGAAGAGAACCTTTCCCATTGTGCTATAATTTGATGTTCGGAGGAGCCAAATGCAATGTCAATGTTACGAATAGGTGGTATAGAATGAGTTGACTCCAACAAAATTCATGAAAGCTTTTGTTGTCTCTTGCAGGTATTCTTGTGAACTGAGATGAAACATGAACAATTGCATTTTGGGGGCGCTGCTTCCATTGTTCATTTTTGTGAGA
Source organism: Sequoia sempervirens (assembly GCA_007258455.2). Classification (NCBI taxonomy): domain Eukaryota; kingdom Viridiplantae; phylum Streptophyta; class Pinopsida; order Cupressales; family Cupressaceae; genus Sequoia; species Sequoia sempervirens. The sequence goes on from VDFB02324823.1 coordinate 5,364, forward strand.
CATTTTGTATGTCCATTTTTGGGTCACTTCAATGAAAGTCATTGCCTCTGGATGTATGAGTCAGCCCATGTAGGCATCAATGTAGGTAGGTGATGTGGTAATAGACGTGGGCGAGATCGATACACGTTGAAATTTGTTGTAATTAACATTTAATGAAACAAATTCCCTACTGAATATGAAGAGGGGTAATTGCAATAAAAGGTGGTAATTCTCTTGGGCACTAATATCATGATCCATAAGGCTATTTGTAAGAATTTTTCTAAATGCATTTGGGGCAGGCATTTCTAATTCTAAAGTGGTTGAAATGCAAGATAACATGGCATGGTATGTTTAAGATTTGTACTCAGCTTTTGTTGCATATTTTGCAATATATTTGAGAACATCAATTGAGAGTACAAGATGGAAATCTACATTAGCCCTCTAATAGAGAGGATAGAAGGGTTGTGAAGGTTCAAGCGGTCATCATTGCGAGTTGATGTGTGCTTTGGTTGGCCAGTCTCATCATTTGAAAGACTTGACTTATCTTGCATGGACAATGGTGCTTTATAGCAACAAACAGTAGATGCCCCTTTTCTCCTAAGGAAATATATAGAGAGGGAATGAAGGTATTGTTGATGTGTTGACTAGGGGAGGGAACTGCACTATAGTGTGGAGTGAAGATATCTCTAAAGTTAACCCAAAGAGGGAGGAGATGGTTACTTGCAAAGACAATGATGGGGTTAGTGCTCTGGATATGGCCATTAAGAAATATAACATAAAACTAATGGGGAAGCTATTGTTGGTTTCTCAAGAACCTCTAGAGACTTATTTTGATGAGGTGGATTATGCCATGCTTCTATGTAAGGTTTCCTATGAAGGTAATTTAGATGGTGTGAAAAAGCTCTTGTAGAGAGGAGCAGATCCACTTGCTTGCAATGAGGAGGGTCAAACTGCTTTGCACCACACTTCCATGTCTGAACAAGCAAAGACGAGAGAAAAAAATGGATAGAGAAAATAAGATAGAGATAGGTATACTAGTTTTATTACCATGTTTTGTAGATAGTACTTATGATAATAATTAAATATATTGGGTACTTATGTTAGCTTTTATACATATGAGATACTTAACTAAAGATATTGTCAATTTATAACCTTATCAAGCAACTAAAATAAATATATATTATTTAAACTATCAAAATAAGCCTTAATGATATTTTCTAGAAAATTAATTAATATATATATATAGATATATAATACATTTATAGATTATACCTTGACAAAGATAATTGGAAACATACCTAATTGATGTGTCTAGAGAGAGGGGGGGAGATATAGAGAGGGAGAGAGATCGATTATAAATTATTTACAAATTTCAAAGATATGTATATACCTTCCTATCATTTTATTATTTGTAATCTTTATTATGATAATACCCATATATTAATAGGAAGGTAATATCAATTTGTATACCTACCTCTCTTATATTATTTTTCATGTTAGTTTTACCATAATCATTGTATTAAAATTAATTAGTAAATATGAGTTATATTAAGATATTCATCAAGTAGCTAAAATAAATATATATTATTTATATTAATTGGGTATATATTAGCTTTGTGGTATATATTTCCAAATTAATTACATTTTTGTCAAGTATACTTGTATATTTATTTATACCCAATTAATTAGATATAAATAAATACATAGAAGATATATTTAATTATTATCATAAGTACCAATATATTGAGGAATTATTATCTTATATATGACCTAAAGATATTTACTTAACTATGCATAAATAAGTACTTATGATAATACTACCGCCATATATAAGATAATTTAAATTATCGCGGTAGTTTATTTGAAGTTATTATATTATAGATAAGTTTTTGTAAATACTACGATAGACATGTAACAAATTTCAAGGAATCCTGAAGATTTTAATTGGTGTGAGGAGATTGATTTTGGTTCGTTTTCTTTTAGAAAACTAAATCTAGTTATGGTAAGGTTTCGTAATATTTTTCCTTTCATGGGCATGTTTTTCTACTTGCTATTGCGATTTAGATTCAGGTACTGATGAATGGGAGGTCTGTGCTCTCTTGGCTGAGGAATTTAGGTTATGGAATTCATCACAGATATTTGAGGAGGCAGGATAGATATTTGCAACCCACAAACTCAAGTAAAAATATAAAGTTGAAAAGACAGAAACAAAAAAACAAACACTTAAATACAAGGCCCAATTGGATCGATATGCATGCCTCAATTTGAAAATGCAGAGCCCAGTAGGAAATCCTACCCCTAAATTCTTGGATTAGAAGATATTATAGTGTTAGGAATATAAGGTATAAACTGTGCATTTTAATATTTTGGTTCTCCTTTAAAGCTAACTGCTGGATTCTGTGCTCAAAACATGAAAAAGATTACATCTTTTCTGTGGATTCCAATCTTTACAAGTGAAGTGTGAAATGTGTTTGTGTTAGTACCTAACCTACAAAATTTTGAGGGTAACAATGGCTAATTAATTGAATGTAAGTTCTGGGTGTGGTAATGCTAAGGATGAGGTATGTGGGTGTTGTCTTCTGACCGCAAATTTTATATGTTTGGGATGTTGTCTGGTATTTTTTGTGTTTTGCTTCTGAGATCGTTTTTAAGTTCCAAAAAAATTAAAAAGATTTATTTTTTTTGAAAAATTAGAATATTAGCATATAGACTTTTATATTATTGCAATATAAACTTTTATCTTGTTTTGCAGTGCAACATCATGTAAGATATTCTACATTAATATGAAATCCAAATTTCTTACCTGTTACAAGTAGTATTGCTGGAGAAGTTTTAAATCGCTGTGAATTTCCAATTCTAAAGTTAGCTGATAGAGTGGTCGGTTCACAGGCCAATCTATTTATCCAAACTGGAGGCAGTGATGGAGGACGGTTGAAGGGAATTGGTAATTGACAACAATGCAACATTCATACCAACATTCTTTTGAAAGGACCAAATGTAGCTAAATCATAACTGGAGACAAATCTGAAATGCCTTGATTAAATGTATGCATTAATAGCCAGTTCATTTTTTTTCAGCTGCAAGATATCTGGTGGATTTTTTCCTAGTTGAGATTAGACATATGCATTCAAATCCTTTGATATTTGTAGCATGTATTTATGCAGCGCTGTTCTGAAAAGTGGTTGTATCACAGGCTATGATATCCATAACAGATATTTTCTATTAATTTAATAAAGGATAGTTTCAATCAATGGCTGAAAGAATTTTACAAGTCGGCACACAATAACAATCATTTGATTGTAATTTTTAGCTTTGTCTTATTCAAATAGGATATGCCTTCAGCGTAAATTATTCATTAATAAGAGAATAAAGTGAATTTAACTAAATAATTGGACATTAGTTAAATAAATAGACAAAGTAGGTGAATTATGAAAGAAAATGGTGTTAGTAAGCAAAATCAATGTGTGTGATATGCTCAGGGCAATTTTAGGTGTCTACAAATAATAAAAGTGCTAGAGTTTGATTATGAAAGTGCTAGGGGATTTGAATGAAACGAAAGCTTCTTGTTTATATGTTTCACTTGATATTTGATCAATGGTGGGGATTAATTTACAAGATCGATGGATAGAAAAATTCAAGATAGGGTAAGATCCAAATTTGAATTTAATGGAGGGAAATATTAGAGTTAATTCAAAATGATAGTTGGAGAAATAAATAAATATAAAGTTTAAATTATAAAAATCTTTGCTTGCAAACTTTCTCATGTGAATAACGAATTTCCTTGTGTGAATAGCAAATAATAATCAAAGATATACAAAAGTCGATCGAGAATCACATCTAACTACATGAAATACAAATTGACACAAGAATAATTGATTAAAATGAAATTGTTGGTGGTTAATAACAAATCCAAAATCTAGCCTAAAAAGCATGGGGAAAAAAGTCAGAATGGACGAATAACATCCTAACCTTCTTATCATGGCCAAACAACATCCCCATAAAACGAGCCACAGGTCAACATTCTAATTCAAAAATAAGAACATTGAATCAACATTCGACAGAAGGAATACTAAATAAACAAAACACAAAATATATATTGAAGTATAAGTTGTCTAAAGCATAACTAAAGCACAAAAATATAGAAAATCATAAGAGGTGTAATGGTAGGAATTCAAAACCTATAAGCATAAATGTAAAAGAAGAGATTAAATATACAAGCTAGCCAGATTACTTGAAAGAAATACTAGAGATCAATGTACAAGAAGAAATAGAAGACGATATTGAAATATTGCAAGAACTCATTGCCATATGCAAAAATATAGGGTAAAAAAAAAATAGAGTTAAGAAATAGAAGACGATATTGAAATATTGCAAGAACTCATTGCCATATGCAGAATATAGGGTAAAAAAAAATAGAGTTAAGAAATAGAAGACAATATTGAAATATTGCAAGAACTCATTGCCATATGCAGAATATAGGGTAAAAAAAATAGAGTTAAGAAATAGAAGACGATATTGAAATATTGCAAGAACTCATTGCCATATGCAGAATATAGGGTAAAAAAAAATAGAGTTCATTAAGAAATGGGATAAGGGTTAACTGGAAGTAGGTTCATGTGATCAAATTCTTGTTGAATAGATTCTTCATCGTAGCATTCCTATTAGAATAATATAGGGACACAATCTTAAAAAATGATACCTGGAGAATTGAAGGAAGCCCTTATACATTCAAAAATAGGAACCAAATCTTAATCCACAAAGCTTTAACACGAAAATAGAGGCAAAATGGATTAGATTATATAACATGTCATTAGAATACTGGTCAAAGGAATGCTTGGAAAAAAATAGAAGATCTTTAGGCATCCTAATAGAAATTGACATCCCTCTACCAGAAAGAAATTCATATCTCTATGCAATGATTCAAATCACAATGATAAAACAAATTCCTAAAGACATAAAGTTAAAGTCTAAAATAGGGATTTGGAGGCAAGGAGTTGAAGTGGAAGAACAAAAATTCTATTGTAAAAAATGTGGGTCAAGAAATCATATGACAAAACAATGCAAGTAGCCCAACAAAAGTAAAGAAAGAATGGAGGACAAAGGATACCAGCAAAAAAGAAGAGGTGATTGTTAAAATAGAAAGCCCTAAAAGGTAGGAGAGAATTTCAAACACTCTTGAAGAGTATAAAGTACCGACCATTAGGTAGAGTGACCCTAAACAAGAAAATGAAACAAGGAAAGAAGAAAAATCTATACCTAACCTCATGCAGAATCAAGAAGATAATAAAAAATGTATCTCTAAAAGTGAAAATGAAGAGGATTATGACGAGTTAGACATAATAGAAACAAGATACATTGCCCAGACAACAACCAAATTTCTGGAACCAATAAAAAAAGTAGAGAAAAAGAAAGGTCAAAAATCAAATAGACAAAGGCGAGAAGAATTCGCTTAGGAGAAGGCTATTAGAAGCATCAAAAATTTCTTATAGGGAATAAAGGGAGGAGAGCACTCTCTTGCAAGGGAGTCATGAATATAATAACATGAAATGTTAGGGGCTTAAATGCCCTTAACAAAAGGTGCTTAATTAAGCGATAGATCAAAAGAGCAGAGACAAATATAATACTATTGCAAGAAACTAAGACAAAAGTAGATAGCCAAATCATCTTTCTTGGAGGATGGGAGGAATTCTTCTCAAAAGCATTTGGTACAATGGGAGGTTTGGGTATTGTATGGCGAAGTAATAAAGTAGTGATGAATATCATTGAGAAAGAAACAACTGGATGATGTGTGAAGCCTCAAGCCTAAAGTACAATATCAAACTCATCCTTTTTAATATATATGGCCCAACCATAAATTGAGACAAGGAAATATTGTGGGAAACATTAAGCCAAATATTATCCAATGTGGAAAGATGCTTGATAATTCTGGGTGGTGATTTCAATGTTGTACTTAGGAAAGAGGATAAATTTGGGGGAAATTGAAAAGTATCATCTTTAATGAACAAATTTGGATGATTATTAACCAAAAATGACTTAATAGATGCTCAAACAAAGAATGGAACATATACATGGTCAAATAGGAGGGATAGTATGTGTTGTATTAGAGAAAAATTGGACAAATTTTCTTTTTCACAAAACTGGTTGGAAACAAACTTCAATCTGGAAGCAAGTATTCTTCCTCTAGCCAGCTCAAATCATCTTATCAAAATAGCAATTACATCAGAAAAAAATATAAAAAAGCTACTTTAAAGTGGTAAATATGTGGTTCAAAAAGGAAGAACTAGTAGACCTAATTGAACAATGGTGGAATGAAGCACCAAAATATGTAGGGACAAAAAGATTCATATTCAAAAATAAACTTAAGCACATCAAAATAAAATTACAGGAATGGAACAACACAGTCTTGAAAAACATATTTGCTAAAAAAAGAAAGACTTGAAGAAGAATTGTTAGATTTGAATAAAAAAGTGATGAAAGACAAAATGTTCTAGGAAGACTATAAGAAGGAAAAAATAATTATGGAATAATACAAGGAGATATTGGCTAGGGAAGAAGAATATTGGCGTACACTAGATCAAGAGAAATGTGGTTATGTGAAGGCAATGCAAACACAATTTTTTTCACAACACGTCCAAAATAAAAAGAGCTCATAAAAGGATCACAGTAATCAACTCTTCTAATGGCAGGATAATCAAAGAAGTAGAATTATGTGAAAATTCTCATAAATGTCCCAAAGTTAATAACTCAAGAGGAGAATGAAGCACTTATTGCACCCTTTACACTAGAAGAAGTAAAGAATGTTGCCTTTCAACTACATCCAGAGAAATCACTAGGACCAAATGCTTTTCCTAGCCTTTTCTATCACAAATGCTGGAATTTCCTTGAAAAAGAGGTTTGGGAAGTTGTGGAGGATTTTAGGAGAAAATAAATTTGTTAAAGACATCAAAAATACATTTATGGTATTAATAACAAAGAAAAATACCTGTACCAGCTTTGGGGATTGTGTAACACACTCTATAAAATATTCTCAAAAGTCTTGGATGACAAGCTAAAGAAGTTGCTTGAAAAAATCACATCTATCAATCAAAGTGGCTTCACTCCATGAAAGGACATTGGTGATAGCATCATATTAGCAAATGAAGCACTTCATAAAATCAATAAAGATAGAGTACAAATCATGATGATAAAATTAGATGTGAGCAAAGCATATGATAGAGTAAGGTGGAGATTCTTGATCAAAATCATGGAGCAATTAAGCTTTTGTAAGGAATTGCTACAAATGATTTTCTATTGCCTCTCAATAGCAAGATATTCAATCTTAATGAACAAAAAACCATGTGGTTTCTTTGAGATCACTAATGGAATCAGGCAGGGGGACTCAATCTCCCCCTTCCTATTTGTTACAATGGTAGATGCTCTCAGCAGGCTCATTGCGAACTATCAGAATCAAAGTTTGTGGAAAGGTCTACAAATTACACAAAATATGGAAGCAATGACTCATCTACAATTTGTAGACAATATTGTTTTATATGGACAAGCCTCAAGCAGGGAAGATGAAATGATGAAAGAACGTATGGAAGAATATATCAATGCTTTAGGACAACAAATAAATAAAGACAAATCAAAAATATATTTCTTCAATATAAAGAAACCTTTATAGAGAAGGATAATAAACATATTGGAATATTCAATAGATGTAACCCCTTGAAAATATCTAGGAGTACATGTATTCAAAGGAGTAATAAGGACCCAACTATGGGAACAAATAAAGAAAAAATGTAGAGATAAATCTCTATCATGGAGAGGGAAGTGGCTAACATTGGCAAGATGAATAACAATGATAAAAGTAGTTCTTTCAGCCATACCAATATATTATGTCTTGCATGCAATTAACATCAAAAGTGACAACAAGCTAAGAGAGTATTTTGAAACATTTTTTATGGGAGGGATTCAATGAGCAACATAGAATTCCCCTAATCCATTGGGAAAATGTATGCAAATCCCACGAAGATGGAGGAGCAGGAATAAGCAATTTAAAAGCACATGACCTGGCGTTAGTGGAAAAACTTATATGGAAGATGTACCAAAATCCATCACTATTGTGGTGTAAAATTATGCAACAGAAATACCTGCATAATACGGATCCAGAAAAAATCCTTACAATAGAAAATGCCTCGAGAGAACCACATGTGTGGAATTTTATGTTAAATTGTAAACACACAATCACAAATCATCTAACATGACAGATAAATGATGGAAGTAAGGAATTTTTTTGGAAAGACTCTTGGGGAGGTCACAAGTCATTGGTAGAATATCTAGAGATAAAGGACCACATTCCAGCAATCAGTGGCAGGTTAGGAAAGCTAGTCCGAGACTGTGTAGCGATAGATGGAAATGGTAAAAGTAGATGGATAAATTTCTGATCCATCCCCATTGAAGAAATTGCAAAGAAAAGGTTAGGAAAAAATGTGGAAGAGAGGCAAGTATGTCTAAACAATTAGAAATACAAAATTATATGGTGTGGAGCGAAATCAGGAAGGTACATCATAAAGCTAGGATACTAGATCTAAATGATTCAAGGTGACAATAAGTGGCCTCAAAAACTGTGTTGGGGATGATGGATACTACCCAAGGAAGGAGCCTTTACATGGATGAAATTTCATAGAAGAATTTTGATAGGTGACCACTTGAGATCAATAGGTATTAAAGGTCCCAATTGGTGCATCACGTGTAAGGAAGAAGAAGAAATAACAAACCATATACTCCTAAATTGTCCATATGTTGCACAATGTTGGGATTGGATTTTAGAAAAGTTGGGTTGGTCTACTTCAAGAAGTAATAAATTATGGGACTTCTTTATAAGTTGGCCACTTCTTTAAAAAGAGGCATATTTGGGGAAAATTGGTTGGCAGTGCCATCAATCATGTGATTTGTAACATATTTGGAAAGAAATAAAATAATATTTTAGGACAAGAATATGACAACAAATCTATTAACAACGGCTATAGAAAGGAATATCACAGAATGGATGAAATCCCATATCAAATTGCAAAGGAAAACAAGATTCACAATATGGGATGATGACCTTATGAGAAGATGGAATCTATTCAAAATACCCCCCTGCTTTTAGTCTAGACCCTAAATTGAAGAGGTTGAAGGTAAAATGGAATCCCCCCAAGAGGTAGATTGAAACTAAATATCAATGTTGCTTGAAGGGGAAACCTAGGGAAGTTGAGAATTGGTTGCATCATTTGAGATGAGAAAGGACATTTAGTAGAAGCTCCATCAGCCAAATTTTCGATATCAACAAACGATGCAGCAAAAATAGAAAGGATAATAAGGGGGCTACTAATGGGCAAAGACAAAGGGATGCCTAATATAGAGTTGGAAAGTGACTCGACTGTTAGCATAAATGCTATTACAAAGGGATAGATAGGTGATTGGAATTTGTAGTCTAAGGTCACCAAAATAAGGGAATTAATGCAAGATCTACAAATACTCTTGATAAGTCATATATTCAGAGAATCAAATAAGGTAGTTGATATATTAGTAAACCATGGAATTGATCAATTAGAAATAAACAAAGCTGAAAATCAAGTCGAAATATGGGATGGCCTTAAAATAGTAATCCAGTCCGATTCAAACAAGCCTAATAGTGTCGCTGATGGAAATGAAACATAAGATTCAAGCAAATACAACACAGGGAAAGACTTAGGAAAAAATAGGGTATAGGTGTACTGCAATATGCTAAAGCAACCTCTAATTTCTTATTCCTAGGATCAATATAAGCTTGTGAGACCATGATGGTTTGATTGCCAATCGGGCCAAACATGCCTTTTCCAACAACCCAAACTAAAGAGCTACACTTTGATTTATGCAGAGATCGGCATACTATCTCTAAGGGAATTTTTACCAAGTTTAACATGACCCTCTAGAATTGTCACTCATTGAATTCTATGATTCATTTGTATCATAAAAAATTAGTGAAATTTTTTATCTATCTAAAATAAAGAAAAAATGAGAAATATCATTCTAAATCCCAACTCGGGTCTTTTACATTAGACCTTGTTAAACTCATGGGCAATGATCATTATCACATAAGGGGTCAAATTGTATGCCATTTCATGGAAATAAGGAGAATAGTAAAGTTGAAAATGGTGGGAACCAGTGCCCTTAGCAAATTACTAATGTTGAAAGATGGGAAGGTTTTTCAAACTCACATCCATTAATCAAAATTAAGGATGCTTTTGTATTCTAAGATGTAGATCCCTAATTTGCAAAGGACTATACCATACCATTATTAAAAAAAAGATAGATGGTGAATTAATTAAAATTCAAAATTGTTTAACTAATATAGATATGATACAAAGATTAAGATAATTAAATAATAATTATGGATAAAAAGAGAAAAATGTTAGATTTAATTAATATAGATAGAAGAAATGAGGATAATAATGAAATGACAAGATGAAAATGCATTAATCATTTTTAGGTGTCTACACTCCTAAATGGTGTCCCTAGACACTACCTTGACAAATTTAGATAAGAAAAAGATGAAGGTGAAAGAATTTTCAAAGACACATTCTATCATATTTAATTCTCATACTTTGTAATTCAATCATGCACATCAAATCATTTTTACCACTCAAGATTGACCCGACGGGACTAAGGATTGAACCATAGGGTTTTTTGAGATAATATTAATTTTGAGACACTTATCAAACCAAGGACATTGATTTTTGGATAATAGCAAAATGATTCAACACACTATCAACATCATTCTTCAATCATCAATTCTTGAGCTAAGTGCCCATATTGCTTGTATTTAATTTTCATGTATTTATTAGTCCCTGCCTTATAGGCGAGGAACTAATGTTATTGCCTCAATCTTGCATATTAAAATTGTCCTTCAGGATTCACGTTTGAAAAATTATTGTAAAGCTTTGTTGATATTTTGGAAAATATTTATTAAAAGCTAATTATTGACGTTTTATTGCAATTTCGTCATTGGATGGTGGTATTTTCCTCGTGGTTTTGTCATTTTTCTATTTTTCTTTTAAATAATAATAATTGTTGTAGGGAGCTTTGCTATTGGAAATATTTCATGAGTTTCTTGGTATAGTCGTGTCTTCGTATGCACTCTTCCTGGGGACGTGTGGCGTTTTAAGTCGTACATTTGCATTTACTATTTGTGAGTTCTCATTTATTGTGAGTAGACTAAAGTGCAATCGTCGTTAGTGGCTTATGGTGTCAAGTTTTAAGTCTGTCGAGCAAAGTATTATTTGCGTTGTTTGTTCATTTGTTGAGGTTGTTTGATGAGGCTGAAATTTGTGTCTGTTGAGAGGGCTTACATCTACGGTGTTGGAAGCGACAAAGGTGGCGTTTGTAAGTTCTTGTATATTTTACACTTTGATTTTTGGGTTGTCTACTAATTTGCTCAGATTGTTTGATGAGGGTAAAATCTATGCCTTTTGAGAGGGTTTATGTCTAGTATTTTGGAATTGAAAAATGAAGCGTTTGTAAGTTCTTATATCTTTTATAGTGTCGTTTTATAGTTTTTTGCATCTGTGCAAATGTTTATAGGTTAATTCCTATTGTTTGCACACATGCATTGCAACTACACTTGAATTTATTAAATGAAAATCAAAATTAGGTCTAAGTAATTGGAAAATGTATGGGTATAAAATCATTAAATCTGTGTCTGTTCAAAGGGTTTTTGTCTAGATTATATGGGGAGCGAAAAACAAGGCGTTTGTAAGTTTGTATATCTTTTACAGTTTTGTTTTACAATGTTTTACATCTTAGCATTTTATGGGTTAATGTCTATTGTTTGTTATTGTTTGCATGTGTGTTAATGTTTATTCTTTGCTATCCTTGATTGCTTTTATGGGTTAGTGTTTGTTGTTAAGTTAATCTTGACTTAACACCATAATTCATTAATGTTGATTTCTCTACTAGCCATGATTAAGAATGGAATAGCTAGCTACACTTCAATCTATTCGATGAAAACGAGAGTTGTTTGTATTTGAAATATTTCTTGGGTTTGAAGTTTTAAGCCTATCCACGAAAGTATTATTTGCGTTGTTTTTTTCATTTGGCTCAGGTTGTTTGTGTCAGTGTATTTATGAGTTAGTCTTCCTTGTTGAGTTAAAGACTTAACACGATAGTGTGGTGGTCATGATTAAGAATGAAAGTGATTTTTTCTCTGCACACATGCATTGCAACAACACTTGAATTTATTGAATGAAATAGTTTTTTACACCTCTGTATTTTATGGGTTAATGCCTATTGTTTGTTGTTGTCTGCATTTTGTGCACTCGTGCATTGCAACTGCAGTTTAATGTATTAAAAGAAAATGAAAATTAGGTTTAAGCAATTGGAAAATGTCTAGGTATAAAACCATTAAATTTGTGTCGATTGAAAGGGTTTACATTTGTAACGTCGTATGTCTTTTACAGTGTCATTTTATAGTTTTTTACACCTTTGCATTTTATGGGCTAATGTCTATTGTTTGTTGTTGTCTGCATTTTTTGTGTTAATGTCTACTTTTTGCTATTTTTGATTGCTCGTATGGTTTAGTGTGTGTTGTTCAGTTAAATACTTAACACCGTATTTGATTAATGTTGATTTCTCTACTACCCATGATTGGGAATGGAAGTAGATAGCTGCAGTTCAATCTGTTTGGCGAAAATGAGAATTGTTTGTATTTGGAATATTTCTTGGGCTTGAAGTTTTAAGCCTGTTGACCAAAGTATTATTTGCGTTGTTTCTTCATTTGGTGAGGTTGTTTTTGTCAGTGTATTTATGGGTTAGTCTTTCTTGTTGAGTTAAAGACTAAACACGATAATATGTTGGACATGATTAACAATGGAAGTAATATTTTCTCTGCACGCATGCATTCCAACTGCATTTGAATTTATTAAATGAAAATGAAAATTAGGTCTAAGTAGTTGGAGAATGTGTGGGTGTAAAAGCATTAAATCTGTTTCTGTTGAGAGGGTTTATGTCTATTGTATTGGCAGTGAAAAGTGAGACATTTGAAAGTTCGTTTGTCTTTTACAATGTCATTTTATAATTTTTTACACTTGTGCATTTTATGGGTTAATGTCTATTGTTTATTGTTGTCTGCATTTTATGTGTAAACGTCTATTCTTCGCTATCCTTGATTTCTTTTATGGGTTACTGCCTATTGTTGAGTTAAAGACTCAACATCGTAATTCATTAATGTCAATTTATTTGCTAGCCATGATTAAGAATGGAAGTAATCATTTGTGTGCACACATGCATGCTTCTTACACTTGAATCTAGTGTATGAAAATGAAAATTGTTTGAAATATTATGTGGGCTTGTAATGTTGTTTGATATACCAAGTGTTTTTTTCGATGCGTAATGTTCTAATGAGGTCATCTAGCATTTGTTAATGCCTAATTTTCATTGATTGATGGATTGTGGTGTCAAGTTTTAAGACTATCAAGAGGCATAGATTTGACCGTCATCAATCAATCTGTCAAAAAAGGATAGATTTGGAAGTTCCTATGTTTTTTACAACATACATGGATTTGATCCTCATCAAAGAAACTAGCAAAAAAGAATGTGTTTGAAAGTTCAAAATATGGCTAAGGAAATTAAGCTCCTAGCATGATTCATCGCACTTGCTATATGCAATTTGTTCAGTCTATGCAAATTGATAACATTTTGCATTGTGGTCTTTTAATACCTCAGTGTATGTCACTTATTTGTAAAATAAAAAATCTCAATGTCGATAAGTGTGCACTTGTCAAGCCTTAGGATGACATATTCACGACTTGTTCTTTCCTCATCTATTCACATTGGTAACTATTCCTGCCTTCTCACTAATATTTTTTTTCTAGCCATTTTTTTTTTATCTATTGTATTGGAATCAATTAATCTTATTCACATCCAATATTGATCAAACTAATTGTTCTTCTATCCTTACTAATCTTGTCTTAAGTTTAGTTAATTATTCATGGTATCAAAAAGGGAAAAAAAAATTATTTTATTTTCAAGAACTTGACACAATTTCCTTCTTACTTAACTTTTTTATTCTCTATTTTTTTTTTTGGTTAACTCTTCAATTTATTTTTTCTCCTTTTTCACTTGAATGATCCCTTTTTCCACTTCATTGTCTCTTTGTTTCAGTTAACTTTCCCATATTGTGTTATTCTCTATAGACATCTTTTACATATTTCTATTTTCTCATTCACTTTTCTTTCCCATCCTTCTTACATTTTTTATTTTGCGAATGAGTGGCTTGCCTTTGCACATTGTCTTATTAAATCTTATTTGTCAAACTTCTATTTAATTTGATTGTTCCCCATCTTCGAATTTTCATTGTTGTTATTTCCTTGACTATAAGTGAAAAATTTGTTGGTGTTACATTATGTGGCTGGAATTAAAAGCAAATTATTGATTTTTCTTGCAATTTTCTCATTGGCTGCTTGTATTTTCCTCGTGGTTTTGCCATTTTGTAATTTTAAGTCCCTGCCCTATAGGCAGGGAGCTAATGTTATTGTATCGAACTTGCCTTAGGGAACTAATGTTATTGCCTATATTAAAATTTTCCATCCGGAATCACACCCCAAAATTTTTTGTGGAGCTTTGCTGGTGTTTTGGGAAATATTTATTAAAAAGTAATTATCGATGGTTTTTTGCAATTTTTTCATTGGTTGTTGGTATTTCCCTCGTGGTTTTGTCATTTTTTATTTTATTTATAATAATAATTGTTGTAGGGAGCTTTGCTATTGGAAATATTTCATGAGTTTCTTGCTATAGTTATGTCTTTGCATGCACTCTCTTTGGGGACGCGTAGCGTTTAAAGCAGTACATTTGCATTCACTATTTGGGAGTTCTCATTTATTGTGAGTAAACTGAAGTGCACTTGTCATTAGTGACTTATGGTGTGAATTTTTAAGTTTGTCTATCACTCTTTCATGAATAGACAATTAATTTGGATTGGACAAATACAAAACCATGATCAGAATGCCAAAAGTCAATGAGGAAATTGCAAAAACACACACACACACACACACACATATATATATATATTTGTATATGTACCTATGTATGTGTGTGTGTATATGTGGATATACATATATATGTATATATATATATATATATATATATATATATATGTATATATATGTATATATACATATATATATATGTATATGTATATATACATATATATATATATGTATATATATATATACATATATATATATATATATATATACATACATACATATACATGTATATATGTATATATGTATATATATATACATATATATATATATGTATATATATATATATATATATATATATATATATATATATATATATATATATATATATATATGTATATGTATATATATGTATGTACATATAGGTGTGTATATGTATATATATGTGTGTTTTGTATTTTGCATTTATGTAGGTCTACTTTTCATTTGTTATGAATAGATTCAGGTGTAGTTGCCATTAATGGAATGCGGTGTTGAGTTTTGAGACTCTCAAACAAAGGACTATTTGCGTTGTTTAGTACATACACGTACATATATATGCATATATATGTATGTATATATATATACATACATATTTATGCATATATATATATACATATATATGCATATATATGTATGTATATATATGCATATATATGTATATCTATATATGTATGTATATATATGTATATATATATATGTATATATATATATGTATGTATATATGTGTGTATATATGTGTGTATGCGTGTATGCATATATTTCATGAGTTTCTTGGTATAGTTGTGTCTTTGCATTCACTGCCCCTGGGGACGTGTGGTGTTTTAAGCAATACATTTGCATTAACTATTTGTGAGTTCTCATTTATTATGAGTGGATTGAAGTGCAACCGTCATTAATGGCTTATGGTGTGAAGTTTAAAGTTTGTCTATCACTCTTTCATGAATAGAAAATTAATTTCGATTGGGAAAATACAAAACCATGACCAGAATGCCAAAAGTCAATGAGAAAATTGCAAAAACATATATATACAAATATATATATATGTGTGTGTGTGTGTGTATTCTGCATTTTGTTTTTACCTAGGCCCGATTTTTATTTATTATGAATAGATTCAAGTGTAGTTGGCATTAATGGATTATGGTGTTGAGTTTTGAGACTGTCAAGCAAAGGACTATTTGCATTGTTTAGTACATACACATACATATGTATATGTATATATGAGTATATATACATACATATATGTGTGTGTGCGCGCATACATATTCATTTGCTCAGTTTGTTTGATGAGGCTGAAATTTGTGTCTGTTGAGAGGGTTTATACCTGTCGTGTTGGCAGTGACAATGGTGTCGCTTGTAAGTTCCTATATCTTTTACATTGTCATCTTGCAATTTTAAAACCTTTTGCAATGATTTAATCTTTGGTGTTCTTTATTGATGAGTGTTTTCACCAGTTGCTTCCTGTTTTCCCAACTTATTCATGGAATTTTAATGTTTTAGTGATGTTTCCATGTAGTGTGGATGTTTCAATGCCAAAAGTCTTAAAATGAAGCCTATGCTTATTTTTTGCAATCTGTGTTTTTTCAATTCAAATGAATTGTGTGTACATGAAATAGTAATAGACATTGGAAGATGTCTATTTGTACACGATATAACTGATGTATCATTGATGTTTTAACCATGCATGTCGTGAATATTTTGTACAAATAAGACTTCTTCTAATGATGTCTATTTGGAACTGTTAAAATGAAGTTTGCTCTTTTTTGGGTCTGTTTCGTCAATGGTAATTGGTGTGTTGTTTGTTCGTTTTGTGTATTCTAAAGTTGCAATTTATTATTGAGATCAATGCAAGGAAAGAAAACGTTTTTCTAATGATTTGTTGCTATGCATGTGTCCTTGGTGCAAATGTTCCTGTCGACATGTGGCATTGCAAACAGTGGCTTGCATGTTGCATGCATATGATTGCATTTTGAAATTATTTTTACCTGGATTTGACTTATTGTGAATAGATTGAAGTGCAATTGCCATTAATGGATTAATGTTGTTAAGTTTTATGCATGTCAAGGAAAAACATGCATACATACATACATATATATGTATGTATTTATGTATGTATGTATGTGTATATATATATGTATGTATGTATGTATGTATGTATGTATGTATGTATATATATATATATATGTATGTATGTATGTATGTGTGTGCACATATAGATATATATATGTTTATGCATATATATAACCAACATATGTACACATACATACATATATACACATATATATGTACATATATAAATACAAACATACATGCATACATATACATACATACATACA
>VDFB02324824.1:0-42302 GCA_007258455.2 Sequoia sempervirens
GTGCTTTTTTGGAATTTTCAAGATGGACATTTGTTTTGCAATAACGGATGTCTATTTTGAATAACATAAAATTAACAAAAAACCCTCTAGGAAATGACTATCCATTATTAACAGGTATTTTTACTATCTGATATCCATTTTTGTTTAGTATTACGAAACCAAAATCAACTTTTTATCCAACACACAAAATGTCAAATATCTATTTTGCGATATTGGCTAAGTAAAAATGTGTTTTTTTTCCTATTTCCATTGTTTGGTCCATCATGATCCATCACTCACCCATACGTAACTATTGAAACTGACATGCAACAAAAGATTTGTAACACAATGTTGGAATTCCAATAGGCAAGCAAGAGCACCAACTCTAATTCCATAGTAGAGTACCCCACTAGTTATTTGTTTATTTAAATAAATGTTTGATAGAATGCATTAGAGTGCTTACACAATGTATTGAACAAAAAATAATTTAAATATGGTCAAGATTCTTCATAACATGATATGCAAATTGTTCTTAATACTTAATGGAATAATAGAAACATTTAGTACTAAGAACATGCATATGTTTGTCTTATTTATTGATTACATACAGATAATAGTAGATTTTTGAAATCACAAATACAACATAAGAATTGAAATATGGATCACTCTGACCCTCATACAATTGAAATTTGCATCTCGATATTGTTCCAAACTTTTTTGGTGACTACTAAGACTGATTTTAACACATTTAAGCCTCTTAAATTCTGATATAGTCTACTGTAAAATGCTTTATAGTCATTCACAAATGTTGGCTCATTCCTTCTGAAGTCTCCTCATAAGCAACAACCACCCTTTGACTACATCCCACTCAAATGCCAAGGAAATCAAAATAAAGTGAAGTGATTGGGTAAATTGAAGTCCCAAACCCCTTTTTTACCTCACAATAGCTCCCTCCAAGCTCATGTCTCTTCCTACTAACTTGGCATAGTCAACAAGTCTTAGAGAGGTCAAATAATTCCAATCATTGCCCCTTTTTGTGCAATGTGACTCATTTTTGAAGTTGTGATTCCCCTTTTTGAAGTTTATAAATGATATTAAGGAGGGTAGAACAAATTTGGAGGGTCCCATGACCCCCTTAACTTCAACAATCATGATTTTTCCTCCTACGTACTATTTTTGGTGATCAAATGCTATAGTAGGTATTTGATCCTTACAATGAACCTGTAGTTCCTTTCCCTTTGTCAATGATTTGTCCTAGGAATTAATGACAATGCAAATTGGGGTGGTTGAATATATTTTTGTTGTCAAAGCTTATTTCATAGTCCAAAATAGGGTATTTCTCCATTAATATCTATTAAAACTTACTTGAAAATATATTGAAAATAAATTTCAACTTACTAGGAAAGGCACAAACTGAAGAAAATATTTATTCAATACCTAGGTACAATTGTGTTCAATCTCCAAACTTTACATGCACTTGTGAATCTTGTATGGCTATGAATCCACCTATAGATTGGCTAGGAAGGTTTTCAGTCTCGAAACCAATTTTGTTGAAAGGTTTCTTTCCTAGGCTAAAAATGAATAGTTTCCCACTTCTCCAAACAAGGTTTTGTAAACATGAAATGCCAAGAATGCCCTCTCCCTTCTCAATTCTCCTCCCTATACACTTGTCAAAAATAATAAAATATCATTTTCCATAACCTTTTAATTTCCCACCTAAAGTGACCTTTTAGTTCAATTTTAATTTTGAGCCCAAACATAAACCACTTTTATGTCTACATATAACAATGCCTTTTTAAATAACTAGCATATATATATATTTAATAATATATATAAAATACATCGAGAGATATCCTTTTCGAGCGTCTATTGCACTTTTATGTAAGAAATTGATTAAAAAATAGACGCCTCAGGAAGGATATCTCTCGGTGTGTATATATATATATGCTAGTAGCATTTACAACATGGTATGGAAGACAAAACTATTAGGGTTGGGGTTAGGGCTGGGATTAGTATTAGGAATAGAGTTAGGGTTAGGGTTATGATTACAATTACAATTTGAATTAGAATTATGGTTAGGGTTAGACATACAATTAGCATCAGGCTTGGGGTTAGTGTTAGTATTAGTATTATGGTTACCTGGTTAGGGTTAGAGTTGGGGTTAGCATTAGTAATAGGGTTAGTGTTACAATTATGATTATGATCGAGATTAGAGTTTTGGTTAGGGGTAGGCTTAGGGTTAAGGTTAGTGAAAGGGTTAAAGATTAGGAATACAATTAGGGTTAAGGTTAGAGATAAAATTAGGATTAGGGTTGGGATAAACGTTAGTATTGGGATTAAGGTTAGGGTCAGGGATAGGGTTAGGTTTAGAGATAGAATTAGTATTAGAGTTAGGGTTAGCATAAATATTAAGATTAGGGTTAGGGTTAGGGTTGGAGATATAATTAGGGTTGCAAATAAGGTTACAATTAAAACTAGTGTTTGTTATAGAATTAGGGTGGGTTAGAAATAGTGTTAGTATCAAGGTTAGGGTTAGGGTGACAATTAGAGTTATATATTTAGAATTATGATTAGTGTTAGGGTTCGAGATAAAATTACAATTAGGGTTTGAGTTAGAATTATTATGAGTGTTAGGGTTAAGCTTAGAGTTAGAGTTAGGGCTATGGTTAGGATTAGAGTTAGAATTAGGGTTAGGGTTAAGCTTAGAGTTAGAGTTAGGGCTATGGTTAGGATTAGAGTTAGAATTAGGGTTAGGGTTAGGGTTAAAATTAAAATTGGTTTTAGTTATAGAATTAGGTGGGTTAAAAATAGAGTTAGTGGTCAGGTTAGGTTAGGTTTACAATTAGAATTATTATTAATTTTAGAATTAGGGTTATTCCTAAGGTGAGATAGAATTAGAGTCAAGGTTCAAGTTAGAATTATTGTGAGTGTTAGGGTTAGGGTTAGAGTTAGAGTAAGAGTAAGGGTTAGGGATAGGATTACAAATAAAATTAGTGTTAGTTTTAGAATTAGGGTTAGGGTTTAGTTCCAACCTTAACCTTAATTATAATCCTAACCATTGTCCTATTTCTAATGCTAACTCTTGCTATAACCTTAATTATAATTTTAGTGTTACCATAATTATAACCCTATTCATAATCCTAATTCCAATGGAAATCTTAGTTCTAATGAAAACCCTAATTACACCATAATCATAATTGAACCCTAACTCTAACATTGACCTCAAGATTTATTTTAGAATCGTAACCCTAATTTAACCCTAATCCTAACCCCAACCTTCACCCTAATTCTAACCCAAGACTTATCCTAGTACCTTAATAGAGCCCTAACTATAATTGAACCCTAACCCTAATTGAAACCTAATTATAATAGAATTCCAATCCTAATCTTATACCTAACCCTAACCTTATCCCTAATTGAATTCTAACTCTAACCCTTATCTTAATTGTAATTCTAACCCTAACCCTTATCCTAATTCTAACCTTAACACTAATTGAATTCTAATCATAACCCTTATCCTAACTCTAACTCTAACCCCAACCCCAACCCTTATCCCAACCCTAACTCTAACCCTACCTAAACCTAATTAAACTCTAACCCTAATTGAAATGTAACCCTAACCCTAATTCTAACCCTACCCTAACCATAATTCTAACTCAAACGCTTATCTTAATTCTAACCCTATTCATATTCTTAATTCTAACAACCCTAATTGAACCCTCACACTAATATTAATTGAACCTAAACCCTAACCTAATGTTAATCCTATCCCTAATTAAACCTTAATTGTAGCCCTACTTGAACCTTAACCCTAACCCTAATCCCAATCCTAATCTAACCTTAATTAAACCCCAACCTTAACCAAACCTACTAACTCTAATTGAACCCTAAATAAACTCAAACCCTAACCCTAACCTTAACCCTTACCATAATTTTAACCCTAACCCATATCTTAATTCTAATGCTAACCCTAATTAAACCCTAACCCTAATCTTAATTGAACCCAAACCCTAACCTAATGTTAACCCTAGCCCTAATTGTAATCCTAAGTTAATTCAAATCTTAAACTTAATCCCAATTTTGACCCCAACCTAACCCTAACCCAAACCTCAACCTTTATCATAAACCCTAATTATTACCCAAATGTTAACATTAATCATAATTATAACCTTAACTTTAATAATAACCCTAACTATAATCATAACTGTAACCCTAGTTAAACCATAACCCTAGTCAAAGCCTAAATACACTGTAACCTTAACCTTAGCCTAACTATAACCCTAACTGAACCCTAACCCAAATAGAATTTTAATTGAGTCGTAACCATAATTGAGCCCTAACCCTAGTCAAATCCTAATTGAAGTAGAATTAAATCCCAACCTAAATAAATCTTAACCCTAACTTAAATTGAACCGTAATTAAATCTTAATTTTAATTGAACCTAAACCATAACCCTTATTGTAACCCTAACTATAATTATAAGAATTTAACCCTAATTGAATTCTTAAAGATTTCTGGATAAACTATGTGCATTTTTTTACATCAAGATTTCCGGATAAACTGTGTGCATTTTTTTACATCAATATTTCTGGACTGTGGAAACAAAATCCTAATTGAATTGTAATTAAATCCTAACCCTTTTGTATCTTAACCCTAACCCTAACCCTAACCCTTATTATAACCCTAATCATAACCCTAACCTAATTAAACCATAACCCTAATTAAATAATAAACCTAATTGTAACCCCAATCCCAAGCTTTATCTAGTCTACAAATCCTAACCCTAGTTGAAACATAACCCTAGCTCTAATTAAATTATAAACCTAATTAATCCCTAACCCTAACCATAATTGAACCCCCTAAACCTAACACTGGAACTAATCAAATTCTAAATCTAACTCTAACCATTACCCTAATCAAATACTAACCCTTATCCTAATTCTAACCCTAACCATAATTCTAACTCTAATTGCAAGCCTAACCCTAATCCTAATTTTGACCCCAACCCTAACCCTAAATATTAATTCTAACCCTAACACTAATGCTAACTCTAACCCCAATCCTGATTCTACCTCTAATTGTAAACCTAATTGTAATCCTAAGGTAAAACAAACCCTAACCCTAATCATAATCATAATTCTAAACCTAACTCTAGTTCTAACCCTAATCATAAATGTAACCATAATTTTAATCCTAAACTAATTTAAACCTAACCTTGCCCCTAATTGTTAACATAGCTCTAATTCAATCCCTAATCCCACTTCTAGGGTTGTAACCCTAACCCTAATTGTAGTCATCAGTCTAACTATCACTTGAAGCATAATTGATAATTTAACCTTAACCCTAATTTTAGCCCTACTTCTAATCCTAATTCTAAGCCTAACCCTAACCTTAATTCTTACCCTTACCCTATTTGTAATCATAATTTTAACTAAATTCTAACTATAATTATAGGATTAGGGTTATTTTAAGTGTTATGATTAGGGTTTCTCTTGCTTTTTCCATTTTATAATTATAATGATAGTTTTCTTACATCTTATCTTCAATATATTGCTATTCAAATGATTTTTTACCATATGATACATTATATAATGATAACATGCATTATGATGATAGTACATTAAATTATATTTATTTCTATTGATGATTCATTACGTCATTGTTCCATGCATTACATGATGATATAATTCCTCTTCAGGAGGAGTTCTCGCATGATGATTTTGATGGTTCTATTGATGCATCTTGTAAGGAGTGTACCGACAATGCTTTATGTGAGTTACCTCTTTTATAGAAAATAATATTCATGTTTATGATGATAGTTCTCTTACATCTTGTCTTGACTTTATTATTATTCATAATGATTGTTACCCTTTCATACATTATATAGAGATAACAAATAAATAATTTTTGAGGGGCTTCTTTCACCCTTTAATTGCTTCATTTATTATTATTTTTCCATATTATCCTAATCAAATAAATACAAATAAATACAAAGTGTAAAATATTTCCATACATCACATTTACTAAATATTGATTATAAAAACATCATACAAATTCATATCTTTAAAATTTAAAAAAATAAAATGAGATAAAAATTAAATTGGATTCATCTGTGTAAAATTTTATATTAGAATTATAATACAACCAACTAAATGTGACTTAACATTAATAATTATTCTAAACTCACCATCTTTTCATTTATTTAAATAAATTCATCATTATTCTTTTTTTGAAAAACCTTCCAATTATATGTAGTAATTAAAAATAATAATATAATAATATTAAAAAATTCGTAAAAAAACATTATTTTAATCTACTTAAAAATCAATGCGTATGATCCTTCTTAACTACCATTCTATTCCCTCAAGAAATGACTTATAACTTCTATGCAGAATGTAAATGTAAACCAAATGAATATATGTAGATTTGTCCCTACAAAGAGGGAATATCGCCACCACAATCAGGATTAGATTATTATCTATCAAGTTGTATTAAACAAATCATAACCAACACCAGACTAGTTTGGATATGACTGTCAAATCTTCCTCTTCAGTTTTGGGAGGATTCATGTTATGAAGCTATTGGCAACACCATTGGACGCTTTTTAATGGTGGAATCTATGACTCGAGAGCTTGGGCATACTACAGTAGCTTGTATATTAGTTGATTTGGACATCTCCAAACCTCTCCATGGTGATGTAGTCTTATTGGTGGAGGACATACCTTGGAAGCAACTCTTGGACTACGAGGGTCTCCCCTTTCGGTGTAGGAGATGCTTCTCTGTGAGTCATTTGGCCTCTGGTTGCCCACATGCCTACCACAAGCGCGTTGCTACTTGGTGGAAGGATGCTCTCTCAAATCATCTCATAGTGGGTTCTCCTCCTTTGGAAGTTTCTTTTGCGGAGGACGACCCTATTGAGTCTTCTCGGGAGCTTGTGTCTGCTCCTCTTCCAGTTATCCCTTCTGTGGAGCCACTGTTGGTTCGATCTACTGATGTTCTTCTATTTGTGCTGCCCAATCATTGTTAAATGCCTTTGATGGTCCATCAATCAATCCTATCTCCTCCCCTACGTTGTCGAATCCCTCGCTGAGTGGTGGCTCTTTTGCCATGGTGGCTACTGTGGATCCACTTCTCTTGCCTCACTCAGTGGACTTGGATTCTGAGTCTTCCTGGTTTGTTGTGCTGAGAAAGAAGAAGGGACTCCCTCAATCTGTTGTATCTTCGCGGCCTAGTGTTAAGGTAGTCAAATTAGTCCCCTCAGATTTTGGGGTTGTCTAGTCCTCATCTATGGTTCGACGACTGTGTGTCAGCTATTTCTGTGTCAGTAATACATTTTTGTCATGGAATATGATAATCGAAGCATACAAAAGACATGGGTTTCCTCGAGGCATTGGCATTGTTGCACCAAATACAGAGAATAGTTGTGCAAGCTGGTCATTTCACCTCTGCCGATATCCTCCCATTTTATGCCAAAGTAGGAGCTTCAAACAAGGTTTGGTGATCCATCAATGCATAACCAAAAGTGGGTTTGCTTAAGATATTGTAGTCCATGGTGTTTTGATAGACATGTATGCAAAATGTGAAAGCATGCAGAAAGATCCCGAGTTGTTTGATAGAATGCCTCAACGAGATGCATTCTTATTGACTGCTATTAATGTAGAATATCACAAGATGCGGTAGCTGAAAAGGCTTCGAAGACATTTCAACAAATGCAACAAATAGGTGTGCACCCAAATCGGTTCACGTTTGCTAGCATCGATCCAATGTGTGCGAAAATGGGAGCTTTGGAAAGGGAATGGACATCCATCAAAGCATAACAAAAACAATTGAATCACATGATAGATACACATGGAACACAAACATTGCAAAAAACTTATTTTTGGAGAGGAGGAATGTGAATAAAAAGGCTCCCATATTCATCATCCTCTTCTTTGCATGCCGATTTGATATAAATATTGAACGATAATGGCTTCTCCGTCTCCACAATCTGTGTTTGAAATCAATATGCATTTCATATCTAGACAAACAAATGCTTAAACATGAAAAAATTCCTCAGCAAAAAATTCATCAATGTCATTAAACTTGCTAGTGCATTACCAAAAGAAATAACCAACCATTCATGTAGACTATGCTTCATTTTGAAATCAGTTCATAATCAAATGGAAAATGACATCATTGCTTGCTATATAAAATATAGAAATCTTCCAGCTTAAATCCAAAATGAGATGTCACTCATAAATTTCATGAATTCAATGAAGTCAAAAAATGGCCCAAGATGTGAACCAAGACCATGAGCAAACTAGAGGTATTTTTAGCATGCTTTGGGAAAGTTGACACTTTCCACCTTTGATGGATCTAACAAGTGTACAACTCGTGTTTGGATAATGAAGCTAGGCACTTGTCACTCAAGCCAATGTTGGAAGAATGGTGATACTGTGGGTTGATTACTCAAGGAAATAACCTCATCAATTCTTATCATGAATTCAGTAAAAGGTTGATTGAGAGATTTGATAGAAAAGACCCTAAGGTTCATTTTTGAGAGTTGGCACAACTTAAACAATATGAAACTATAAATAATTATATTGTTAAATTTCAAAGATTGGCAGTAATGGTTTCTAATGTGATTGAAAGAAGACTCGTTGTCTTGTTTATTGAAGGGTTAACTGAACCTCTCAAGGGTTTAGTAAAAGCTTTTGATCCTCTATCCTTATAGGATGCTATTAATAGGGCTCTCATCTCGGAGACTTTGGTATCCAAAATGAGTTTAACTCTAACAAATCACCTCTGGAGTAATAAAAAAAATGTTTGAGAAAGAAGAATTTCATGCTCAACGCAAAAAGAGACCACCATCTAAGACAAGGAAGAAGAAACCAAGAATGGGCTCAAAAGGAAGGATTTGTGTTTCCATTGCAAGGAACCTTAGGCATCAGGTCATCGATGTCTTGGTAAAGGGAAAATACATTATATTGAGGTAGTCTTTGGTGAGGAGGAAGAAACTCAAGAGCTCGAAAGTGTAGCAAGGGAGCAAGAACCATATTTGAATCTTGAAGATGGTGACACCAATGCTGGTAAACTTGCCTCTCTCTCAGGAGTAGAAGGTGTTATCCTTTCATATTTCAAGGAGTCTTATATGGGTGTAGAATCATAGCACTCATTGATAGTGGGGCTACTCACAATTTCATTGATGAGGGTTTGGAGATCAAGAGAGGAATTCAAATTGAAGAATTTGAAGGATTTGACATCATAATAGTTGATGGATTTATCATTCCTTACAAAAAGAAGATTAGTTAGCTCAACATTCTCATAGATGAACATAGGACTTGTCATGATTTTTATGGTGTAAGCTTAGAGGAGACTGACATAGTTTAGGTTTTCAATGGCTATATTCCCTGGGGAAATTTCCCAAAACTATCAAACTATTCAACTTAAATTTCAATTTGAAGGAAAGGCGATGTTATTCAAGGGACTTCCAAATATGCCAACCTATCAAATTTTAGGAAAAATGGAAGTTTCCATCCATAAATGCCTAATCATAACCATGAGTAAGCAAGCCACTCCTCATGTTCAAAATACCAAAAATGAATCTCTAGTTTTTAGTGGTTTGTCTTTGGGACTAACATAGGATAGTTCAAACCTTTGCACAAGTATTGCTTCCATTCCGGGATTCAAGAAGAAAAATCAAAGACTCCTTGCACATATTTTTCAATTCACATCAAAGTGGCATAAAAAAACAAGATAGAGCAAAGTAGTTATTTTGAGAGTTTGCAGAAGATTGGTACACAACTAGTAAGAAAATTTGAGGTTATATTTTGAGGTGTCTTTCAACTTAGGACATTGAGTAGATTGACACACAAGCCTCCAATGTTGATTTGATCATGAAATCACAAAGAATTCATCCAGGGTTAATTAGTTGGGTTGAAACTATTTTTCTTGAGGACGAATGACTATGGGAAGGGAAGACTATCATGTCCCCTTCTCAAGTGTAAGATTTATGAACACCCTTAGCCTATTTCCTTAATTCTTCCCATAGGTTAATGGAGCGGTAAAAAACAAAATAATTAAATTTAAGTCATCAAAAAGGTAATTTTATGTATAAAAGGACAACTTATATTTAATTGTTTAAAAGGTTAAAGTGTGACTAAAAGTGATTATTTAAAAGTCACTTTAATATTTAGAACTTTGAGGATATATATATATATATATATATATATATATTCCCTCAAAAATTTATAAAGAATCTTTTGTCTCAATAAAAGGACTTGCTCATTTTATGAATTTCTTCTCTAGAGAATGAATGAGTTTTTCCTCCATTGCTTGAAAACAAAAACCCTCTGAGCCATATGATTGTTTTCATCCAAAGATTGCCAAAGTGTTGAATGCATCAAATTTCTTGGTGTTTGGTATTGTTGTATACAAATTTTGGTTGTGGTTTTTGAGAAATTTTCAGATTTCTAATTGATTTTGTGGTGTGGATATTTAGAATATACAAAAAAATACGTTCAGTGTGTTTCCAATGTTATGTGTTGTTTTTATTAGGTGTGGAGTTTCCTATTGATTTATGAGATGATTGTAGGCTAATGATTTTAAAAATATTTTGGTGAAGAGTATTATTGATTGGTGCACATTATTCAATTGAGGCTAAGCCATTGCTTATTCTATTTTATCAGTTATATACAAAATTCATGGATTATGAAATCCATAGCATCAAAATTTACTATGAAGTTAATGCATATTTTAATTTTACACAAAAAGAGGACTAGAAATTAAAATTTTTATATAAAAATGTAAATATTGAGGTACTACAAGTTACATCTTAGACAAAATTCTTGAATTATTCACCTAGGTTTTCAATCCATAATGTAACATACTTGAATAACCACAAGACAATCATGATCAAGCACATTTGCTAAGCTTTATACTATACTGTTGAACACAAATCTTTTTGGGCAATTAGAGTAGAGGAAAATTAAACTATGAGGGAAAACAAGCTTCAAAAGACAAGTCCAATAAAATATCACATTTTTACTCTTTGTGCTATCATTGAGGAGGCATGACAACAATCTTCTAAAGTCTTATTGTTATTTCTCTATGTTGAATTTAGAAGGCCTCCCATTGTACCTAAACACTTGTTCTAAATGATGGGGATATGGAAGTTTGCAAGAACAACATTATTGCTATAATGAGACTTTATACAATTCTTTGGTTGATCTAATATTTTCCAATTTCTAGAGATTTACTACCATATTAGGAGTGATATTGGAGTCAAACAAGAGCACCTTATTCACTAATTCTTTTCAAGATTTACAATGATGATCTCTTTGGTATCTATTTTTACAATGACAATCTTGAAGTCATGCTTTGATAGGCTACTAATGTAGAGGATGTTACATCATTTTTGGATTTTTCATACAACTTTTCATTTTAATGGTGCAATCCTCCTTATTCACTCCCAAAAGTTTACCAAGATAATTGATTCTCTATCCTAATTTTTGAGCTTTAAGAATTTATAGCAAAGCTTTATACCATAGTGTAGGACATGAATATTTTTGTGCAACTAGAGTACGCGAAGATTAATTCATAAGGGTAGATAGGCTTTAGAGGAGAATTCCAACCAAATATTAAATTATGTGCATGTGCTTCAACAACGAGGGTTGTTGGAATTCAAGTAGTCGAATTTTTCTATAGGCATTGTGGTGTCCTTCAATGACCCTATGCTAATAATGCCCTTTTATGCAGTTGAGGCAACTACCTTAAGTACTTTCCCAAAATGATTGCAAATGCAATGAGATTGATCAACATTTACTATGAAGTTAATGCATATTTTAACTTTTATACAAAAAAAAGGGCTGGAAATTTGAAGTTCTATAGTAATAAAATGTAATATTAAGTTCCTACATATTTTTAGAAATACATTTCAAACAAAAATCTAAGAGAAATTTTGATCTTGAATTATTCGCTAGGGTTTTCAAACCATAATGTAACATTCTTGCATAACTATAGGACAATCACGATTGAGGACACATTTGCCAAGCTTTATGCAATAGTGTTGGACATAAAGCTTTTTAGGCATCTAGAGTAGGTGAAAATTAAATTCTAAGGTTTTCAGTTCTAACCAAATATCACATTTATACTATTTGTGCTATCATTGAGAAGGCATGAAAGCAATCTTCTAAATTGTTATTTTTCTATGTGGAATTTAAGAAGGCCTCCCATTGTACCGAAAATTTTGCTCTAGACATTGGTGATATGGAAGTCTCAAATAACTTCACTATTGTTTTGGGTTGATCTCATATTTTCTAATTTCTAGATATTTACTATTGTATTAGAATTAATATTGGAGTCAAACAAGAGCACTCTTTATCACTGGTTCTATTTAGGATTTACAATAATGAGCTCTTTGGTATTTAGTTTTACAATAACAAGCTTGAAGTCAAGCTTTAATAAAACATCGATGCAAAGGATGTTACATCATGTCTTGATTTCCATACAACTTAATTTTAATGGTGTTTCCCTCCTTATTCACTCTCCCAAGAGTTTACAAAGACAATTGATTATTTGGCCTAATTTTTTGAGCTTCAAGAATTTATTTTAACCATAGTAAAATTGAGGTTCTAATATTCAATACCTTTAAAATTTCTCTCTCCAATTCCAAACTCTCCTACAAAGGAGAACTTGTAGAAATTACACCATCTTATCAAATATAAATACTTGGGCTTTCAATTAGTGGTCCATCTCTTAATCTTAGGCTTCAGTCCTATTCATGACTTTGTAGAGAGTGTGTATCCCTTTCTATTGTGGAATGTTTGTGCTTTCAGATATATTTCTAGGATATCCATATAAAAATGAAATTTTCAACACTATCATTAAACACAATGCTTTTGGGTCTAACATATGGGATCCGAGATTAAGAAATCCAAATTTGGCAGCTATTGACAAGGTCAAAACTATCTTGTTCTAGCATATGATCCATTGCAAATGGATAGTCCCTCGGTGCACTTTGTCTAGAGAGTGTCTTCAACATCATCTTACATCTCCCAAGAGTTAGATCCATAGTGAAACTTGCCTTGAGTGAGGAGATATGCTCATATTTATCTTTATCTATTTTCTCTTTAAAGGTGGTAGATTCCTTGACTCCCCATACACAATGTGTAATGTCCCCATTTTTGTGAGCATCAGTTTGTTGAGGGTTTAGCCTATTCTTGACCCTCGTAGGCTAAGGAGCTTGGTTAGAGGGTCTTTTGGAGGGAGTTACATGGTCAGTGGTTGGCTTCTCCTGGATTATGTGGTTATAAGGGGGTTTCCTATGTTCATTTGAATGTTGGAAAACCTAATGTTGTGTTATGCCGAATGTTGGAAAACCTAATGTTATGTTATGCCAACATGTTTGCACTTTATGAATTCTAAAGTTGTATTTTAATATAATTATAAAGTGCAAATAAAACAAATTTATTAATGATTTGTTAGAAGCTTCTAGATGGGCTGACCTCAAGAGGAGAAAAGTATATTAAGAGGGGTGGGCTTTGCTTCTATTCATCCATGATATTTGATACTTGATTTGATATGCCTTGTTGTGGAGAAGCCAAGGGGTTTCTGCAGTTCAACATTGAAATCTTTGGGAACGATCACTCCCATTGATTTGCATAACCGAGGTAGTGAAACTATCTACTGAAGGGTTGCGGCCATTTGGGTGAGAGATATTTCAGTCTTTCACATTGCTACAATTTTCGGGCCAAGTGCCAAATTGTGTTAAGTCGATTTAGGAGATTTGGAGATTGGCATGATAATTGCATTCATAAAGAAGGACGATTTTCGTGTTGTTGTTCATCATTTACAATCATATTGCTACAAGCTAGGAACCCATGATTTTGCTGGTGGTGGTCTCATACTCCATCGATTTTCTCTCTTGCATAGATCACTCCACTCTAGAGGGCATGGTGATGAATTATAATGCTATTTGTTGAGCATGGGAGGCTGCAATTATTTTTACAAGAGCTTACATGTCAGAATAGGGGCGGCTATAAGTATGGTTCGATTTTACATTGTGAAGGGCCCGATTTTGTGTATAAGGATTGCCATGATATCTCCTCTCAAGGGCACTTCACATTGATCGGGTTCTCCTAAATTAATTGCATTTGATTTAAGTATTTGGATAGTGTTACTTGTTGCATTCTGTAATTAGGTTGTAGGAATGCATTTCATTGTAAGGCCAAGAGTCTTGGCTACTCAAAATCTATACTAGCATTGTAATAAGATTGGCACATCAATGGAGTGATAATTTGCATATCAAGTATTCGATGAATTGTTCATATCTATGTTGATTACTAGTTTGCATGCCAAATGTTTGCTTAAATTCCTATTGGTTGTAAGTGACTATTTTGCATAGAAATTTACATGTGTCTTTGTTGTACGTTCATTTGGGAATTGAATAAGATACATGTCAAGTGTTTGCATTAATGCCTAGTTGTTGTAGGTGTAAATTCGCTATCTTAGGATGCATGGGAAGTGTTTGACAATATGTCAACTAGTTGTACAAGTTAATTCCAGTCACTTATATGTATGAGAAAGGTAAAAAATAGTTAGTATATCATTTCTATTGCATTGTCAATCAATCTTGCAATATTAGAAGCATTCAAAGATCGATTTGTAGCATTCAAATCATATCCCAACAAGAACAAATCAGAATGAAACACAAAACAACAAGTAAAGAGGTTGTATGCAAAGTGTTTGACGATATTCCTTGAGCCTCTAATCAACATTTTGAGGTCAGAATTGTCAAGGGATATTACACAATGTCAATCATTATGCTTGAGTCACTCCTACTATGAGGGGCTGCCTCATCCAATGGAACCCCAACCAATCCCTCATGTCCCTCCTTATCAACCAATGTGGCATCTTCGAGATTAGCATCCCAACATGTGGTTAGAGTCTAACAGTAATTGGAAGTCTATTGATCTTGAAATTGAAAGGGAATATGCACAACCACCAACTTCCTCAATCATCAACTAATCACATGATGCTATATATAGACCAATTTCTCTCTATAACAAAGGAATGGAAAACCTATGGAACAAGATGAGTGGAAAGTATCCTCAACTCTTATGCATACTTGTCATGTCGTGTCCACCATCCAATAGGGTTGGATTGAGTTAATGCAACTCTATTCATCCTTTCCTTTGGTCTATTGAATTTTGGACCATGGAGATTGAAAAAGGCTAGCCACTATAGACTAAGTAAGGTAGACTCCTCATCACTATTCATCTTTTGAAGGGCCTTCATGAGTCCTTTCACCTTTGCAATCAAATGGAAGCACTTTCTAGGTCTTGTTGCATACCCTTTGGGATTTATAGCATAGGCTACTATTTGAAGTTGGGTATTCATAGTGTTCCACTTCCATGTCACAATGGGCCCAATATGCTCCTCATAAAATCCCAAATTAAATTTTGTACCATGAATGGCTTGTTTCATCTACCCAAGCATGTTGTCAAATATCTAATAAATCTCTCCAAGCCTAGGAGAGTCTATATCAACATATCTTATGATTTGTATAGGTGAGATGGAGCAAACATATTTGCAAATGAAAGAATGAAAACAATTTACAAGTTGGAAACTTAGAAACAATAAAATAAAAAAATTAACAATAACATCAATAATTTATTAATAAAATTAGCAACTTATTAATAAAATCAATAATTTCTCACCTCATTGTGGACAACCAATCATTATTCAGGATTTTTTATTTCATAAATTTTCCTTCAACCATGCTTGCCTCCATCCATCTACCCCACTCTAGATTAACCATTTCTTTTTTTTGGTGACTCAAGGGTATCCTTGCAACCCAACCCAAGCGCCCAATCTGCCTTACCTTGGTCTTACTCTTTGCCAAGTTGAGGATAGGAAGCAGTGAGTTGGAGCGAGACTAATCCCCTGGGGATGCACACAACCACTCACAAGCCATATGTATCGGGTAAGCCCTAGCCTCAGATTCAAACCCAAGACTCAATCCAACTATGCTACTCATGCGAGCACTCTAGATTAATCATTATTAACTGTAGAGGCTCATGCACCTCAAGTATTTTCTCTATCAAAATAAAGTAGGTAGAATATCCATGGGCTTGAAGAATTCCTTCCTCGAAAAAATATTTAGCAAAGCAAGTGAGAAGTGATGATTGCAAATAAACATTTGTATGGCTCTAGCTTTTGTCACCATTATCTTCACCCAATCTATCTTCCCAATGTAATTCAAATTGTTCAATGCATGAACACAACATGGAGTCCAGAAAATGTGTTTGCAAGCACCCTCCACCATCAAGCCATCTAACTTACATACATGAGCTAAATTAGTCATCACTTGTACAGCATTAAAAGACACTAACTCTTCAATGAAATCCTTCAAAATTTGAAAATGAAAAAAAACATCCTTTCTCTTCCTCGATCAACCAATAACTTTTAAAAAGTAAAAGAGCCAACTAAACATATAATAACCCACCCTTATTTTTTTTTTCAAAAACTTCACCCATTAGTGCTAGCCAAAATGCAATAATAATCAACAAAATAAGAAACCCTCCATTTTCTGATCACTCATATCCCGATGTGAACAAGGTGAGAGCATACAGTGAAAGGGGATCTTACACTACTGAAAATCAAGCTAACTGAAATAGACACCTTTCACTTTCTGATCACCCAGATTCCAAAGTGGGCAAGGTGAGAGCATATGGTGAGAAGGCTTAGAAACAAAATTAATTGAGCTACCACTTCTTTAGTGGGGTGAGAAATCAAACCAAGTGTGTAATGGAAATCATTTGCTTATTCAACAGGAAGTACAAGAAAGTAAATAACACTTGGCAGCAAGCTGATCAATCACACAAGTCCTCCACTTGTTTAGTGGGAATAACAATAACGCAAATAAAGAACTCAACCATTGATTCAGTGGGAGTAGCTAGTAAAATAAAGGAAAGCTCAACCACTTATTCAATAGGAGCACCACTAGTTCAGTGGGATGATTATCAAAGATTGGTTTACAATAGGCTCAACATAAATTATATAAGTCCATCATATGCTACTGTTATGAAAGGAAAATGATGGAAATATGAAGTAGAACTCCCCTCCAAGATTGTTAGAGTAATCATGCATTAGCTAATGATTAATTAATTTTTAATTGATTATTAGTATAATTTATTCTCATGCACTTAAGCTACACTTAGGAGTGCTTTTATGCTTTTGTTCCTATATAGCACTCAACCCTCATTGTAATTATAACTTGAGCTTCCATATCTTTTGATAGTCTCTTGCATTCTATAGCTTTTTCTTGTTGAGGAATGTTGCATATATTGTTTGCAGATCTCTTGTGTGGAAGGTGTCTTTGTTCGTTGCTTGATCTTGTGGCTCATGGTTTTGTGCTTGTTTCACAATTCTAACATAGTATTAGAGTGTCTACAATGCCCAAATAGGATAGAATACTGGAAATACATGAAGAACAACCAAAAACCAAGTCATCCCACACAAACAACAAGTTTCCAAGAGCTAATACGTCCAAGTAATTCACGAGAGTGCTAAAACACAAAAATCTGAATAAAATGTACTTGGAGAACAATCTGGAAAAGTGCATGGATGAAATTGCAGAGCTCTGAAAAAGGTTCCAACCCCCTGGAATTGCGAAAACAAAGAAACTGGTCAAAAGTATGAGCTCGGGATTGAAAACAACACTTCTGACTTTAACAAGCTATAGAATGCACCAGGAGAAAAAACATGGTATCAGAGTGTGGATTCACCGAACCCCTTCTCGATTTATGAGATTTTTTCTTCAACGAGGGTTACAAGCTTCAAATTTGAATCCCCTTTGATTTTTTTGGAAAATTTTGGAGGTGACTGTTTATGGTGCATTTCGACACAAAAAGGACCTCACTGTTGGATATAGAGCTATCGAGAAAGTTAAATTTGCCTTTTGTTTGGCCTGATTTGGATTCTTGATGTCAGATCTGCGAGGGTTTGAAAGAATTGCTTTTTTCTAGGTTTGGAGGGTAGCTGCATTTTTTAGGTACATTTTGGTGTGAAAAAAACCTCACCATTGGATTTAGAGCATTGTTGAGAAAGTTAAATTTGGTGCATTTTTGGATCAAAATGGCCAATATCTTTTGCTACGTGTATTTTTGAGAAAAATAATTTCTAGGTTTTGTTCAAAATCATGAAATACAATTTGGGTATCTGCTACATTTTGAAGATAGTAAACAAATCTTGCCAAAATGGCTACCAAAATAGCCCAACACAACTATTTTCTTTGTAGTTCTTATTTTGGAGACTTCGATAGGCCTTATCTTCTACATCCAGACTCCTTTCTGGGTGCCCTTTTTTTTGAAAGTGCATGCTTTTTCGTGTACTTTGTCATGGTGCCACCGATTTCTTCATTTTATATCAAAGAATTGTATTTTCAACATGTATTCCTTTTTTGGACATTATGGGCTTCCACTGTATGTACTTTTTATGTAGATTCACTGAGATAAAGTGCCATTTTTGTGTATATTTTTTGGGGATTTTGCACATCCTATTGTTACTTTTGTACTCGCACTATGATATAAAGTGCCATGGGGGGTTGATGTTTTCCTTTGGTTTGCCATCACACCTTTGTCAAGTGAGTGTCCCTTCCACGACATCAATGAATCTTAGTGATTCTTGCCTCATGCGTGTATGCCTTAGTTTGTGAACCCTTTTATTTGCAGGTTGTTTCTCCTACATGCACTTCTTGGTTTCACACAGTTTCAGTGTTACTATCATGGCTCTTTCTTTTCAGCATTATGCGGAGGGTTTCTACTATTGGTGCTAATGCTTCCTTGGTTTCGTGTTGGAGTGATGTACGTGTATTTAGTTCTTGTTCCTATGTACTTTCAGATGCAACATACATCAGTAGCTGGTTACATGCATTTCAATGAGTTGGATCACTTAACATATGGACACTCTTGCATTTCTATTTTCTGAAGGCGACCTTCCATTTTTATTTGATTAGAGACCATTGGGTATATGTATTTTCAACTTGCATCTTGCACATTGAGTAGTGTCGTTGGGGTCACACATACAGATTCATGTATTGTTTGTATCTTTGAGTTCCAGATGTTTACCTTTGTTTGCCATCTAACTTGAGTAGTGTCATTGGGGACACTCATGCAAATTAATGTCTCTCTCATGATCAATGTTCTTAGACTTATTGGTACCTGTATTTTCAACTTCCATCTTGCATGTTGAGTAGTGTTGTTGGAGTCACTCATGCAAATTCATGTAACACCTGTATCTTCAACTTCCAAATGTTTTCCTTTATCTGCCATCTAATTCGAGTAGTGTCGTTGGGGGCACTCATGTAGTATAGTCTCCTTGATCTTGACATTTGCATCTTCATTTTTCAGATGTTTTACCTTAGTTTTCCATTTGATTCAAGTAGTGTTGTGGGAACTCATGCAGATTCTTGTCATCTTGATGCTGATCATCATTTGTTTAAGAGGAGGTTTTTCATTTCAACACCATATCAGTCATCTTTCAACAACAGTGTACAACTTCGTGTTTCTGTGATGGTCTACATGTTCCTGTTTTTGGGGACATTTGTTTGGTTGGAAGCTTCTCAGTCCTTCACACTTTGATTTGGAGGCTTATTCATTCCTTCATTCACCTTTCTCTCTTTTGGAGAGGATTTTTCTCCCATTGAGTTTTTCTCCTTTTCTCCAGTTGTGAGAGATCTTTGTTCATACACGGGTACCTCACTAGGCCTTGTTTGTCGGGACCCATAATGCATTCTTTTTAGGGTTTTTTAGCTACTCCCTAAGTTCATCTTAAGGGGGGGTGTTAGAGTAATCATGCATTAGCTAATGATTAATTAATAATTAATTGATTGCTAATCTAATTTATTCTCATTCACTTAAGCTAAACTTAGGAGTTCTTTTATGCTTTTAGGGTTTTGTTCCTATATAGTACTCAACCCTCATTGTAATTATAACTCAAGCTTTCATATCTTTTGATAGTCTCTTGCATTCTGTAGCTTTTTCCTGTTGAGGAATATTGCATATATTGTTTGCAGATCTCTTGTGTGGAAGGTGTCTTTGTTTGTTGTTTGATCTTGTGGCTTGTGGTTTTGTGCTTGTTTCACAATTCTAACAAAGATGCTATAATGAAAGTATAAGAACACCCCAACAAAATATCACAAGTATACCTCAATGAATGGTCCTTCAGAGGTCAATGGAGGGTCAAGCAAGTTGTTGCAACTAGTTTGATACACTAGACAACAGTTTGATATGCACGAACAACAAGCTTAAAACCCCAACCAACAATCATCAAATGAGCATAACTTCTTCAATACTCAGTAGAATCATCCCACACCACTTGCAAATGACAAAGAAGGGATAGGCATCCAATGTGAACTTGTAAGTAACCCGAACAAGATTGATTAGCAGAAAACCCCTCAAAACTCCTCAAACAAGATGGTACAACCTCCCTAGGTAGGTCGACCAGCTCCCATAAATCCAACTCTCACTCAAATTTCATCAAAACTTGAGCAAAGTGGCGCCCAAGAGCAAGGAAGGCAATGATCAAACACCCATAAAATAATCTCTAGTCTTCTAACCAACGTGAATGAAATAGTGATCAATTGGGCTACAAAACGGGCATGAACCAGAAACACCCAAAATTGAAAACTCACTCCAACAAGATCCTACAAAGTTGCAAACTAACACTACACACCAAAATATATCTAGAAGAGATCATAACAAACAAAAACTAAAAGAACAAAGAAGGCGATCACCAATATGAGCTCAACTGCAACCCCTAAAATGGAGCTACACCACTATTTAGCTAGGGGATATCTTACAAAATTGAAACTTAAGTAAAATTTGATGGATTTCATCCTCAAAGCCCAAGGAGATCTCTCTACATTTCGGTAGGACTTCGTTATCACAAATTAACATAATCAAATGAGAGCAAATAATAGTATATATATAGCTTTTGAGATCCAAAAGTTTGAAAACTCTTTCCCTCCATAAGGGGACGCCACACTTAGGGAGAGAAACAAACTTTATTAAAATTCACTAAAAACCTCTATTTAGCATCCACCATAATCATGCTTTAATTTTTCTTTTTTAAAACAACTTAAGTTTTCCATGCTAGATGTGGGGGTCCAAGGGGCCTTTTTTGACTTTATGAAATTAACTTAAGTTGCAAATATTTCCTTTTTCAAACTCTAAGACTGTTGGAAGCACAAACTGCTAAAAGTAATGGGATACCAACAACTGAAGTTGCCACCACTGCCAGAACACAGAATTGTTGCCAGGACCACTTCTAAAAATAACACTTACTAAAAATAGAACACTGCTAAAAATAATTAAGTGTGTCCAAACTCAAAATAAGCACATTCTGAGATGTAGCTGTGACTTACTAAAAATAGTAAGTACTAAAAATAGAAACTACTAAAAATAGCAATGGCGACCCACCAAGGATCTTAGAAAACCCAAAAAGACCCAAAAACTCTCTGACAAACCCCTGCAATAACCTACTGAAAAGTAGACAAAAGATCTCCAAAAATCTTGGAAACCTTAGAAATACCTTCGAGTAGTCTACGAGACTCTAGAAATAGGATAATGGACATCGAAAAGCTTAGGGCTAAAAAGGGGACATTACAATCATCCCTTCCCAAAGATTGTTTGTCCTCAAACAATGCCACCACAACTCCATAAGCAATTGACCAATCCACATAAAACCAAGTAAGATCCCAATGTCGCACATCCATATCAGAAAGGAAGCACCATGCCGATGTTGCACCACCTTGATCACGAATGTAAATCCATTGTGCCAAATTCACACTATCCTCTCTTGTAATCCTGAAATGTTACCATTCCTAAGACTCAATCTAGATACCCAAGTGGCCAAAAATCTATACCATGAAACACCTCCAGCCAAAGCATCTCAAAGAAGTCCATAATTGCAATCCCACTACCTAACACGATCCTGGGCAATAGGTAGGAAAGTTTGCTCAACCAAAAACCATACTTTGCATATCTCCTCATGGTGTCAAGCAGAGCCACGACTGCAAAGTGACTCCCTCCAATCTTCTTGCAAAAAGGAAAGCAATCCTTAGCAAGAGTTCAACCAACTCATCATCACAATACAACACACAACCATGAAGACTTCTAAAAATCTGACTATTCCAACTCCAAGAGTCTCTAAATGATGAACCAAAGCATGTGGAGGTTCACTGACCTAGACCAACACTATTAGTAAACTATCAAAGTTTGCATCACAAAATTTCATGAGATGCACTCTCAAAGTTTGGAAGGTTTGAAGAAACAAATAATCACTATTGTTCAAAGTGAGAATCAACAAAGAACAATTAGATGTATGCACTCTACACAAGGGATAATAGCAGTGCCAAAGGAATTCCCAAGTATAAGCATGTGAGATGATCATTATGTTGCACCCAAACAACTCATAACTGGTTGGAAAACACTTCAAAGCAATCTCCAACTGAAAACCTCTACTTCCTTGACAAGAAATAATGTGCCAACTCTCCTGAATAAGAGCAACCCAAAATGCGAGGTGGTTGTCCTACAATCAAACAACAAGCTCAAGGCCTAAAATTTGACCCACTTTTTGCCAAGAAACACTCCCAAGAGTAACCATTTGTTCATTTCTCCAACCTTTACTTAAAATATCAGTCCAATCCATTTTTTGATGAACAATTGAAACCACCAAATGCCTGGTAAGGGAGGAGACAACACCATAAATTTTGAAATTTTGATAGTTTTGAAATTTTGATCCTTATCTAAGGATTTTTCTTACCTTACCCAATAAGCTTTGTCAATCCTTGTTGAGGATTCCAAGCATGGATACTCAACCAAGAATGATCTCCAACACACCTGGAAAGGTACACATCACAACCCCACACATCATTCATAACATTTTGCTCACCATGGAATCTTGTGACTTCTTTGGTAATCCCTTGCAATCTATCCATGAAAGCATGAACAACTATTGGACATGGAGCAATTGTTGTCTTCAAACTCAACTCCCAAAAAGGATTAGTATAAGATAAAACGTTACTCAATCCAAGAGATGGATTGTCAAACATGTAGGCATCTTGTTTTCGTCCTTCTTTCTCTCAATCTTCATAAGTAACAAGCTTGAAATTTCCTTTCCTTGCTATTGTAATGAAATTTCTAGCAGCTACCAAACCATGTTTTGATAACACCTTGATGTCAAGGACGTTGAAGTCACCATGATCCAACACTTCCCAAGTGGAAACTTCATCCTCAACCTCACTTATGCATTCATTATCAAGCAACCTTGGAAGATTACCAATCACAAAGTTTGACACGTCCTCATAATTTGATCTCAAATCATCAACAAGCTAGAAACCACACTCTATCTCATGCTTGGAAATTTCACAGATGTTTTATCTTCCATCACAAAGAGTGGATTATCAAAAATTGACTCTGCACCCACTTCAAAGAGAGGATTACCAAGAATTTGAAAGTCATCCCTTTCCTTTTGCACAAATCCATCTTGATGATCCAAATTTGCACATGCATATTCTGATTTCTTTGAGAAGCCCTCTAAATCAAACTCCTCTTGAAGACTATCAAGCTCATCAATTACTTTCTTGATTTCTTCAACTCTTTGTTAATTCTCTTTCTCCTTGAGATGTTTGGAATCAACTAGTTGATCTTCTACCTCCATTAGTGCCATTTGAGTATTTTCTAACATATCTTTTGTTGATTCAAGCTCAAGAATAAGCTCATAAACCTTTCTGTCTTTTCTTTGGAATGCACTAATGGTCTTCTTTGAAAATTTGATGGCATAATATCAATCTTTAATCAAGTGTAAAAAATCTAACTTCATTGTCTCCAAAGAGTCTTTGATAAGTTGCAGATTAGGGAGAGTGACTCCATCCTAACTCTTTCCCGTCTCTCTTTAATCTGAGCCTTCTAGTAGAGTTCTTCAATCAAAGTGTCTGTGCGGTCAAATTTGGATAGAGAGCTTGCACTTTATTTTCAATGGACACCAAGAATTGACCTTTCCAATCATGAGCATGCAAGGATGGTGATTGCTGTTAGATTACATGTCAAAATCAAAACTTTCATTCTTGAAATCAATGACTCCATGGCTGTCCCTAGACTCATATTCCTCTTCATCAACTTGGTGAAATTGATCAACACTAGGATGAGGATCAAACTCCACAAGTCCACTAAGACTTTTCTTATAATCAACTCCATGCATTATTAAATCAGATTTGTGTTCAAGAACATCATTAAACTCTTCAAGATTAGCTTCTTCAGTAGCATCCTAATGGCTTCCGTTGTGCCCTGAGGTTGGAACATCATGGATCAAAGGGAAATACATCCCATGTAGGATCCTCATCATATGTAGGGGCTATCACACCCAGATCTCAAGTGCTATAAGGTTGGTTTTTTTGTTCAAGAAATATGTAATCACTATACTCCTCATGATCACTCTTCAACTCCTTGGTACTAGCATCATGATAGTCATTCACCTCCATATCTTGCAATATCAAATTAGTCCTAACTAAACCTCTTTGTTCCTCACATACTGGACTTTTTGGACTGCCATCATATGTATGAACAACATCCAACTAAAGGTTATACAAGCCACCATTTGATTCCTTGCCAAGACAAGGTAAGGGTGATGAAGCAATGGTACGTTCCCCTAGAGGAATAACAAACGAACTCACACCTCCTTGAAACTGATCCATCATGGAAGGTTTGACAATTTTCATGGCAGTATCTTTCTCAAACTTCATGCATTCTTAATTTGTAGTTTCAATAGGTGACTTTTCTTCAATCTCGCAGTGTCCTTGAAGTGTCAAGTGCTCTTCACTTGTAGCTCATTTTCTTTAGGACATGGAGTCCCATCATTAATGCATGTTGACTGATTTTTTCCTTCCTCATGCTTACTTGTTGGCCACAAACCACAAACAAGTACTTCTTTCTCTAGCCCTTCTTCAATGGTAAGTTCTAATTTTTCTTTGATTTTTCTTCTAATGTACTTAGCCAAGCCCATTTTTCTAGGTTTCAATATTACAACTCCCAAGAAAGATCCAAAAGAAACTGTGTTTCTAAATTGATCAGGAATGATTTGTAATCTAAAAGGAGTTGGGAAGCCTCTAGTGCATACTTTCTCATGATCTGTTCTTCAACTCTACTAAAATCCATTGTCACAGCTCTAAGTTTGACTGAATTCCCACAGGTTGGCAAGAAAACCAGCTTTGATACCACTGTAATAACCCATCCTTAATTTTTTTTTTTTAAATTCACTTGTTAGCGTTAGTCAAAATGAAATAATAATCAACAGAATAAGCAACCCTCCACTTTCTAATCACCCAGATCCTAATGTGGGCAAGGTGAGAGCATATGGTGAAAGGAGATCTTGCATTACTGAAAATCAAGCTAGCTGAAATAGAAACCTTTCACTTTTTCATCACCCAGATCCCAATGTGGGAAAGGTGAGAGCATATAGTGAGAAGGCTTACAAACTGAATTAACTAAGCTACCATTTCTTCAGTGGGGTGAGATATCAAACCAATTGCATAATGGAAATCATCCTCTTTGTTATCCTCAAATCCAGTTGTGCCAGATTGATGGGATAACCCCTATGAAACTTGTCTATTTCGTAGTTCAATGTACTTCAAGTGTGCAAAACGAGGAAAATTTCAATTCACCTCGATGCGCAGTCCAAAACCTCAAACAATCCGTTTGAGTGTTCCCCCCCCGTCTATCTTGTTGGTGTACATTTTATCATCCACTGAACACACAAAATAAAATGTCTAGAGACACTCTATCCTCTCTTGAAAAACCACCGCATATGCTAAGATTGCGAGAAGATCATATGGCGATTCCAAGGTTTCTTTTGTCAGGTCTTGATGTGTGGATAAGCTAAATGGGTGTTGTGATTTGCTGGTAATAAACAAGGGGACTTAGATTAAAGGAATTTTCACAAGTTCAGGACTTAGGCAGATTTGTCATTAAAGGCTTCTTCAATGGGACTTCAATGTGGATCTCGAAAAAAATAGCAAAAAGATAGGGTTTAGGAGATCTATTCTACGCCTAAGAATTTAAGAGACAGTAAAGATTCGGTGAAAGGAATAAACCACACTTTGTTTCACCTCCTGCTGGACAACATACACAAAGTGGATGCAATCTTCAAGGGGTGTGATAATGATTTTCAAGCCTCGAATGAGACTAAAGTTAAGCTTCCACAATTATAAGCTCAGGCTAACTTTACACATCGAATGTAAATCATCCATTCAAAGAAAGTATGAGCAAC
The DNA here is from genome assembly GCA_007258455.2 of Sequoia sempervirens. Lineage (NCBI taxonomy): Eukaryota > Viridiplantae > Streptophyta > Pinopsida > Cupressales > Cupressaceae > Sequoia > Sequoia sempervirens. The sequence continues at coordinate 26,287 of VDFB02324824.1, forward strand.
ACTTCACCATTGAATCCATACGATCAATCTTTCATTCACTTAACCAATTTTCAAAAGCAAATTCTACTTAATTTAATTCTAACTTTAATCTACCTCTAATCTATGGTAGAAGAATATATGCAACCTTGCTTACTATTTGACAATAAAAGTTATTCAAAGAAAATCATGCATAAGAGCTTTTATTATCGGAAATAGTCTCAATGCAACAATTTCATATATTGTTTCGACTACCAAATGAAAAATGAGAGATCACCAGTTTAAATAGAGTTTCAAGAATCAAATGAAGGGCCAAGATTAAAACAATATCAATGGCCAAGATTAGTACAACTCAACCCTAATTAGGGTTGCCCAAAATAACATGAGTTATCAATCAGTAAACTATCAGTAAGAGGCAGTGAAGTGGCAGTTGAAGCTATCATCAAGGAGAGGCATCCCTATCTGCTTGGTCAGCATTGCACTCGACGAACCTTGACACGACTGCAATAACCTCCTCCATCGTGACAGGCAGAAACATACTAATCTAGAATTCTAATCTATCCAAGTTCTCAGCACACTTGGCGAATGTACTTGCCCAATTCGCCTCTTGCTTCACAAAATCATTCTGGATGGTCAAGAGACTCGCCACTTTCATGAAGTTCTATCTCATAATTGGTCCAGTAGTCAAGAAGAAAACCTCCTGAACCCTATGTTTCAACCTCTCCAGCTGCATGTCATTTTCTCGGACAATCTTAGAGTCAAACACCTCTGCAGCTATCATATAAATCTTTTCCAAGATTTCTTTTTCCTGCTCCTCAATTTTGAGCCCATCCGCTTTCGCCTTCTCCAAGACTTCTCTTTGTATAGTCACTGCCCAAAACCAATGGTGAAAATCATACGCTGCTCCTGCAGCAATCGCTCCTCTTTCAACCAACTCCTCCCTTGAAGTGCCCTTCAAGACCCTAAGGCTTGGAATAAGCCTCTCCTGTATGTCTGGAATACATTCCCATGTCTCTACCATATCAACAAGTCTGGAAAGAAAAGAAGAGGTTCGCCCATAGGCAAGTGCCAGTTTCTCCATGAATGAGGCTACATTAGTGCCTTGGTTTGTCATCCATTCCAAAGCCTCCTTAGCTATGACCATCCCCTGTTCTACATCCTTGGCTACCTCTTGTGAGGAATTGAGGAGAGGAGGAGCTACCGCATCACCCTGATCAAGTGGCTGGGTCAGATGTTGTATGTACTCCTTCAGGCGCTCAACTTCTTTTTTATATTCTTTCTTTTTAGCCACTTCCTTTTCCAATCTTTCTTTGATGGTCGAGACGGAATTATCTAGTTCCTCCACTTCCTGACCCTTTGTAGTTGGGCCAAGATCAATAGTGGTTATGGCATACTCTTGAGGAGTGATCTCATTTTGTGGCTTGTCCACTGTCGGTACTACGATGTGTATGGAATGACTGCCTGCCTCATCCCACCGAATGGTGGAAAATTTCTTGGCCGACTTCTTAATTGCAACCTGTTCCAACCTTGCCAAGAAATCTGCAGTATTGTCTTCCTCTTGAACTTCTACAGGCGCCTGAATCTTCATCCTCTCTATCAGCCAATCTGGAATGGTCGGTTGCTCGATTCCATCTTCTACCTGAACCTCTTCCTCATTTGGAACATCCACAACCTCTCTGAGAGAGGAAATCATTCCCTCTTCGAAGTCATTATTTCAGACTTCCATCTCATTATCTGAACCTAGTATTTCCGTGCCCATAGGTGATGAGGGCTCCTCGTCATCCAGCTAAATAGGTTCATTATTCTGTTCCTGAGCTTTAGAAGGTCCAATTATTTCGACCAAGGACTCATCTATGGTAGCCATCATCTCGTCAATGTTTCGAGATACTGCTGAGTGAGATGACTCTCCCTTTCGCCTTTTCTGAACAGGTTCTACACTTGGAACTACCTCCTTTCTCTTCTCTCCAATCTCAACCAAATCCTTATGGGATGCACCAACATTGGAGGAATACAACTACGTATCGCTCAGTAGATCATACGTGAGCGTTATTCTTTTATGTCTCATCTCCTGGACATGATGGTCAACCCACCACTGAGAGTATTTGACCACTGGTCTCATTAATGTTGCTAAGTCTGAGTGCTCAGACTCTGACCACCTCACAGGAGGAAGAGGTTGACTCTCCTCAAAATGCGGCTGGATGTAGTTCCCATCGTCCTGCAACTGGTCAGGTACCCAGCAAAGTTCAATAGCCCTCATGAAGTCTACTAGCATTCTGGACCGGTCTCCTTCTAACTTAATATTCATTAGTGGCATTCACCCAGAAGTCTTCAAATTCCACTATGTGCTTCTACCTTCTCCCATCCATTGTCTGGATATGATGATGTGGGTCAAAGTTGACCTTGGACTTGTAGGCTGTGAACGAGTACCACTCGATTTCTAACCTAGCACTCTCAACTGCCTGCGCTGATGGACAAGATTCCAACATATTCCCGATGAAAAATGGGAATGTAACAGATGCTTTCTTGGTCAGCCTCTAAATGTTTTGATATTCTTCTAACTACCTCAGGATTTCGAGCAGAATCATCCGATTTGTCAGATAAATGGGCAACTTATAGGGATTTCCAGTAAACCCCTGGATCCTGACATACGTTAATTGTGGGAACTGGGCGAACCAAGGCCCATATCTATTGATTAAACTCTTTGCCTCATGACTCAGCCGTTGATGCACTCCTCCTTGAAGTGTTCTAGTAATATGCATTAAGAAGGCATCTTGCACCCTTATGAAATGAGACTTCTCCTTCAGCTGGAGTTGTGGGTAGCAATCATAAGGTCTGAGTTCATTTTCTCCGCTACCAACTTTGCCCTTGCAAACTAGTGCTAGATATTTATATGATCTGGCCAATAAGTAGACAATATACGAGCTCATGTGAAAAGACTTAGTCTCTTCCAAATTGATTAACTGCTCATGAAGATTGTCACTTATCATTCGTGACCAGTTGAACATTTTTTATGCCAGAAGTGATTTCATCTATGAAGTAATATATCCAGCTCTCGAAAAATACACCTTGCAGGTTGCCGGCTATTCTGTTCAACATCAAAATGATGTCCCCATAATCTTCTTTGAAGTCTTTCTGGAGTGGCCTCTTAGGCATCTTCTTTATTGACGGTTTAGGCTTGTCTAGCCATGCCTTGTTAACATTTGTACCGCATAAGTCTGGCTAACTATCATACAAATGCTTAGCCTCCTCCTTGGTCTTATAGACAGTATGAGAATGCACTGGGATGCCAAAGGTCTCTTGAATTGCTACCTCACTCAAGTGTGCCAAAATTATGCCATTAGGTGCAATGATCTGCCTCTTCTGAGCATCATAGTTGATGGCACATTCCACCATCAATTTTGCACAATCCATCACAGGTGGGAATCTAGGTACCTGAAATATTCCATTTCTCACCATTCTTCTGGCAATTGGTGTTGGAAGTCCATTCTACCCATACACTCTTTTCTTTAACTCTTTGAAGTCGACATGTCCCAAATCAGTGTCTGCAACATTTTTCCATTTTGAATTAATTTTAGACTCTCGCTGGACACCCTTGCTGGCGAACTTCATTGCTGCCTTCTTGGATGATTCACCCACCGTGGTCATCAACTTACAATCAAAAAAATATTAACATTAATACGGAGAATTTTTAAAATAATTTATTTTCATGCCTTGGGTTCAAAAATTTTACTTTCAGCTTAATAAATAATTAAATTTCTGCGAAAAAGCAAGCTGAAAGTAACTGGGTGAAGTTGAAATTTTAGCCAGAACTTTGCTAAGATGAAAAAGACAGAAGAAGAATGGAGAATCTATTCAACTAAACATCAAACCTCGGTAAAAGACTCCTGGCTGCAAATCAAATTTAAACTTTGATAATTTACTCAAAAAGCAAGTGATGAAGTGCGCCCCTCTTGCACAGAAGAATTTGACTTTCAACAATTAAATCTTTTCCTTTCTCGAGAAAATTCTTCTTCAGCATAAAATTCCTTCTTCCTCTAGGAAATTCGATCTTGCCTGTTGAATAATTGACTGCCTTAAAATTTCGAGAGAGATTAAATTTCTCTTCAGTTGTGTGTGAAAAATGAGTTGCTGAAACTCATTATAATGCTGAAGAGCTTGATTTGTTTTAGCAACTGTCTTCTTCTTTCTCGATCTCAATTTGTTTTCTCTTGTTAAAACAAGCAAGTTTCCTTTATTTTTCAAAAAGAATCCATGTCGAGCTTATCCAAGCAAATATCTTTGATTTTCAAAAATTCAATTTTTTGCCTGAAATGTTTATCTTTATTTTTCGAATTTTGAAAAAAAATCATTAAATATTCAATTAAGTTCGATTTTTTAAATTCATGGCGAATTTAATTTTTCCCATCGTATTTCGCCTTTGCCTGGCCCAATTTATCTTCTTCCAATATACGTCTGGCAAATTTAATTTTGTCCAAAAGTTTTAAATTTCTGAGTAGTTGAAAATAAATTATTAAAATATTTTAATTTATTCCAACCCGTTCATTTTGGAACCATGGCTATTTCAAATTTCTCTTCATTTTCTTTGGCTAAAAGTTTATTTTCCAATTTTATTGCCAATTTCATCTAGCCAAGTCAAAATTTTAGCCATTTCGTCAACAATTGTTATGCCAGATCCTTATTTTTTCCTGCCATGGCGAATTTTAAATTGCACTTAGCACATTTTCTTCTACCAAAGTCAATTTTTTCCTTGCTCGGGCAAATTTAATTTAGGCAAAGTCTTGGTCTGGATGTCTTCCTTAGCGAAATTCCGTGATGCCTGACAAAATTTTAATCTCCCATAGGCAAGGGCGAACTTTCCTACCTCTTTGCTTTGTGCAACTTCTCTGTGCATTTAGCCAACTTTATAACATTTCTCCATACTTAGGCAAATTTTAATTTTTTCTTCTCTCTTCATGCTAGGTGCAGTTCACTTTTTCTTCACCTTGGCTTAGGCAGACTTCCTTAAGTCTTTTTCCACCTTCCACATGCCATGGCGGATTTTCTATAGCACTTGCCTTTCAAACTTAGCACTTTACCTCTTGAAAATATCAAAGCACTTAGCCAAAATTTTGATTTTCCATCCTTTAGGCCTCTATACTTAGGCAAATTTTTGGATTTCTTATTCTAGGCACCAAACACTTAGTAAAATTTTTAAATTTTCCCCTTCCACATGCCATGGCGGACTTCCTATACACTTTGCCTAGTAAGGGCGGATTTCAAAGAACACCTTCCAACCTCCTCTAAGTCAAGGAAGACTTCACAAGCATCTTGGACATGTGAGTGTGGACTTTAGAAGGTCTTGGACATTTCCCCTCAAGGCTGGGCGGACTTTGGATGACCCTAGACAAGATGTGGCGGACTTTAGAGGAGTCTAGACATCTCTCTCTTTGTGGCTGGGCGGACTTTCCATAGTCCATGCCATCCTCTCCTCAAGCATGGTGGACTTTGCAAACTTCCAGACATTTTTCTTTTCATCCCTCTTTTCAAGGGCTAGCTTCTAAACATTGAACTTGGCGAATTTTCCAGAATTTTGACATGAATTGTATATTCTTTGGTTGATTTTTCTATGATTTTTGCTCAGATATGACTGATTTTTGGACTGATTTTTCTAGATTCTGCATGCTTTTCAGTTGATTTTCTCATATTTTTGACCTATTTTCCATGCTTTTTCTGATTTTTCACTTGATTTTTTTATTTTCTCTGTGATTTTTCAATGATTTTTTTGATTTTTGGATCTAAAGATAGAAAGTTGAATCGTTGACCAAGGTTGAATTTCTAAAAATAGAAAAAGCAAAATCCCTAAAAAATAGGGAACCCCATTTGGTCCAAAAATGCAAAAAATGAAAAAACGAAAAAACAAAAAAAGCAAATTCCCTAAAAAATAGGAAGTGTCAGAATTGACTGAAAGCACAGGTGATCCTCATCTCCTGGGCCTTCTAAGCACTTCCATGACATTTATGCACTAATTCTAGCATGGATTATTAACTTGGCTAGGATGACTCTCGGTGGATTGACTTGAAACTCTCAAAATGATGACCTCATTGAAACCGTTGCAAGGAGACAAAACCCTTAAAACAAGCAGACTACTGGGGGTCCCCATTGGCGATGGGGCTATGTGGGAAAAAGGTCACAACATCTGGTGACTCCACATGGGGAATGTTCCTAAACGTCCCAGAGATAGTACCCACTTCAAATCCAGAATCTTGAATTAATTCTGACTAACTTATCCTTTGACCAAGAAGAGTACTCAAAAGGAAAGAGAAATCCTAAACTGTATCAAGGCATTTTATCCTCCAGTTATAAGTGTGTGCAAATGTGTTTATTCTCAGTTCTTAAGACCACTATGACTCTTGGTTCCATCATGGCTTTCCAGTGTATTTTTATCTTAGCTCCAAAAGCATCCTTGGATAGAGCCTCGCTGCCAGCGAGCGTCCATAGCCCCGACGAGGTTATCTTCTATAATCTCACGGAGATTGCTCTACTTCTGGCGATTTATCTCTTTTGTTTTGATTCTTTGGTACACATGTAGAGATATCCGCACACCCAAAAGCCAAGTGTTCTTGATTTTCATTCTTTTCTTTTGGTTCATTTTGATATTCTTTCCTTTTCATATATTTCCACACTTTGGCCTATAAGCAATGAAGCTCACCTGGGTTTGAGAATTATAGTGGCGCTGAAGCAAGACTTTTGATTACCTTCTAGCCAACGACTTCACCTAGGAGACCATAATGACTCGGAGAATTATTTAAGTGTGTAAGATGTGATAACTGTAAGACTTGGTGTCAAGACACAATAGATGACTTCCTTTCCAGTCAAGTACTAACCTCAACCTTAGGATACTTTAGAAACAATTAATTTAGGTTCCATAGATTTTCCACAAATATTTATCTGAGGTATATTCACAACATACCTTAGCGAGGTCAAGCCAGAATGTGTGTGTGTAAGCAACATCACCCTTCTCGTAGAATGGAACACCATCCTTATTCAAAAACTAACCAAAGCAAAGCGAAACGAAAGCAAACTAGTCTAAGAAAACAACTAATCTAAGAAAACAAAGATAGTTAATCTAAGGAAAGCAAGGAAAAGCAACTAATCTAAGGAAAGAAAAAACAAAACCCGAAAGCAACTATTCTAACTATATACAAACAAGCTCCATCAAGGAACTCAGGGCTGGAAATAATGTTTCAGAAACTGCCCGTTGACGGGCAGTGGGATGTCTTCCCCTGTCAAGGTCTTTAACCTGAATGCATTTTCTCCCAATATCTCAGTAATTTGGTATGGTCCTTTCCATAAGTTATCAAACTTATCGTGATCCCCTCTCTATTCGTGGGCTTTATCCCAATATAGGACCAGGTCGGATATTCTAAAGGACTTCATTGTTGCGCGTTTATCAAACCATTGTTTGACAATCCCTTGGTGCTTAGCAAAGTTTACAAGAGCTTGATCTTTCTGTTCTTCCAGTAGCAATAATTGTGGAAGATGAATCTGAACTCTATCATCTGGCTCTAAGTATTCGTGCATGAATTTGAGTGTTGGAATCCTTAGTTGGATGGCAAAGACGGGGTCTTGCCCATAGACTAAGTGATATGGAGAGGTTCCCAATGACCTCTTGGATTTTGTCCTGTCTTCCCATAGAGCAAACCTGAGTTGAGAATGCCAATCTCTCAGATTCTGATCCAATAACTTCTTGATGACACTGAGCAGATTCTTGTTCGTGGACTTTGCCAGTCCATTACCCTGGGGAAAATAATTCAAAGAAAACTTTAACGTGATCCCGTAATCAAATGTCCAATTTGAAAATTTTAATGAAGTGAACGCGGAACCATTGTCGCAAAAAAGGGCCTTAGGACAACTAAATCTAGTGATGATATGTTCCTCCAAGAACCTGATTACTGCATTTGTTGTGCAATTCTTCAGTGCTTGTGCCTCAGACCATTTGGTGCAATAGTCTGTTGCCATCAAAATATATCTATGTTGTGCTGACGATGGTGGGTTTATCATGCTGATAAAATCAAGTCCCCACATCGTGAATGGTTTTACTTCCGTGATTGGCTGTAATGGCATAGCGGGATTCTTATCACGGGTTGCAGTAACTTGGCAGGTGTGACAAGTTTTGACATGCTCATATGCATCTTTGAAAATAGAGGGCCAATAGTACCCCGCTCTTAAAATCTGATAAGCTGTGGCCTGACTTCCTCCATGTCCTGTCTCGAACTTAGAATGGAAATGCTCCATAATTCTCTTAGCTTCATCGTTTCCCACACATCTCAAGTAAATCCCTTCACAGTTCCTTCTATGGAGAATTGACCCTTGGAGCATATAGCGTTGACATTTGAGCTTGAGGGCTCGCCTCTGTGTTGGGTTCATCTGTGTAGGATAATTGTGATTTATCAAGTACGCGATGATATCATAGTACCATTCTTCTGGGGAAGTATTGGTCAACACATACATTTGTTGCACTAAGCCAGGCCCTTCAATGGCCATTGTCTGAGCTAGAGCTTGTCCACGAACCAGCTTCATTGGTTGCAACTCAATATCATACTCTTGGATAGTGGTGACCCACTTTCCTCTTCTTTCCCCTAGCTCATTTTGCATTAGGAGTGTCTTGACAGCTGCATCAAGAATGATGGCGAAGACTTTACTCCTCAAGATATAATGCCTTAATTTTTTGATGGCCTTTACCAATGCATAGGCCTATTTTTCGATACTCAGATATCTCAATTCAACATCCTTGAGAGGTGAGCTCATTAAAGCTATGGGATGTTCGTCCCTCTCTTCTGTTCTCTAGGTTAACATTGCTGCACAAGAATGTTCCAATGCAAAGGAGTACAAGTAGAAGGCTTCGTATAATTTGGGCTAACCAAGACAGGGGCATCAACGATAGCCTGCTTGATTTCCTCAAATGCTTTCTTTGTTGGCGTGGTCCACTCCATTTTCGCATCCTTCTTCAACATCTCATTTAAAGGTTTTACTATCTCAGCAAAACCAATGATAAATTTTCTAACAAAATTGATCTTCCTGAAGAAAGATCTTAGTTCCTTCTGGCTAGTAGGCAGATGAATCCTTGATATTGCCTCTATGCATTCATGATCAATCAATATTCCTCTCTCAGTGATCAGGTGGCCTAACAATTTGCCTTCGGTGACCCCGAATATGCATTTCTTTGGATTTAAAGAAATCTCGTACCTTTGGCATCTTTGGAATACCTTCCTTAGGTCCTCCACATGGTCCTCTCTTCTTTGAGAATACTGTCAGATCATCCATATAGATGATTATACACTTTCCAATTAGATCTCGGAAGGCGATGTCCATGGCCCTTTGAAATGTGGCCACTGCGTTAATTAGCCTAAAGGGCATTCTTTTGTAGGAAAAGAATCCCCATTTCGTTGTGAACGCTATTTTCAATCTGTCTTCATATTCTATTAGGACCTGGTTGTACCCGAAATATTTGTCCAAAAAGGACATCATCCGTGAACCATTAACAAATTGTAACACTTCATCAAGCAATGGCAGTGGGTAATTGTCTTTTTCAGAGGCTCTATTTAAATTTTGGAAGTCGATGCACAACTTGATTTCTCCATTTTTCTTCCGCACTGGGACGAGGTTGGCAACCCACGTTGAGTGGCGCACTGGGAATATGATTCCTGCTGTCAATAATTTCTTAACCTCCTGATGCATGAGTGGTTCCAGTAACGGATTAACTGGTCTTTGACGCTGTCTAAAAGACTTACTTCCTGGCATTGGCGGGATTGTATGCGTAATGATGGAAGTATCGTAGGTTCTCAAATCTTCATAGCTCCATGCTATGATGTCAGGGAATTGTCTCAAGCTCTGAATAATTCCAATCTTTTCTTCAGGTGTGCAAGTCTTTCCTATGCATACATTTTTGATATCGTGCTCTAATCCCAGGTTCACTTTCTCATACTGATCACCTTCAATCCTTTGACTTTTCATCTAATCAATTTGATCTTGGTAAAATATTCTCTCTAATTCTATCATCCCTCTTAGAATAATGTTTTTCTTTAAGTTCAGGATACCATCATCATCAAATTCGGCTTCCCTTTGTGTTTCTTCCTCATCAATAACTTGTGCTGCAAAAACATCTGCACTTGTTAAAAACTCACGAATGTGGTCATCGTCTTCAAAAACCTAGAAGTTTGTACTATTATCTGGAATAGATGGTATGGATGATAGCTCTACTGTGAACTGACTTATGCCATCCATGGCTAGCGGCTCTAGTGAACTGGTTGCTTGTGCCAAAGAATTTGCTACTTGATTATTCGATCGGTTCATGGATTGAATATTGAAAGCGTCAAAGCTCTCAATAATATCCCACACTCTATTGCGGTAACAAGTCAATCTTTTATTATGGCAGCCATATTGTTTCTTTACTTGCTTCATGACTATCTCTGAGTCTCCAAGAGCGTGCAATACTCTTGCCCCCTTCCTTAGCGCAAGCAGCAACCCATGAATCAGAGATTCATATTCTGCTACATTGTTCATGCATAGGAATTCTAATCTGTGAGCAGCAAGATATACCTCTCCTTTTGGACTAATCAACTCAAAACCAACTCCAGCTCCTTTCTTCGATCGGGATCCATCAAACTTTAAGATCCAAACTTGTTCTTGTTGTGAAGACTGTGGAGTTTGTGGGTTTTCGTTTTCTTCTTGATGTTCTTGCTCAGGTTCTATCTCCTGTATTCTCACTGAGGTAAAGCCATCGATGTGATTGACATCTGCATGGTCTGAAAAGCCTAACGTCTGTGGGATACTTCTCTGCACTTCTTTTATGGCCCTATGGCACATCTTACAAATGAATTCTGAATGAGCCGTGTTATGTACTCGGCACCAATTTGGTAACAACAAATCCTGAATATGAATATCTTCATGCAATTTTGTCTTTATTTGGACACTCCTCCAGACAAAATTTCTGAAACTTTCGAACATTCCTCTATTATTGTCTTGGGAGCTCTCTCCTTTTTCGATCAACACATTTGTGGAGTCATCCATCTGATTACTTCCCTGGATTGATTCATGCAACATGAGAACCTCATTTGTTTTAGGCCTATAAGTGCCTAAATTTGTCTCTAGAAACAATATCTCATTGTTCTCTCTATATTCAGTAATCATTAACTTGAGTCTTGGTGTGTTGTCAATCCTTATTTGGTTTGGGACTCCTTTCCATGGTAGCCACATATGGGAAAAGTCTATAGCAATATATCCATTCAGCCTCGTTGCCCAGTCTCTACTCAAGAGCATGCCGTATCCATCAAGGATATCCACCACTGAGATGTCTATACAACTTTGTATTCTCGGGTCTGCTGCTAATTACATGTAGATATTGTTTAATTCTCCCATAACTGGGACTTCTGTTTTATCTAACTGTGTGAATTTCTTGTTGGTTCTTGCAGGAAAAAGTCCCAACCTGTGGCAGACTGCGAGCGACATCACGTTGCTTGAAGCACCAGAATCCACTAGGCAGTTGTGTAGCATTTTGTCGAATATTCTAACTGACAATAGAAACGGGGCAGGCTCATCTTTTCCTTGGTAGAAGACTAACAGGTGTTTGTCCTGATTCTTGGTATCTTGGTTCTTCTCTTTCTTATTTCTAGGAACAATGTCTTGTCTTGGTGGGGTATGCGGTTGCTCATTTTCCAAGACTTCTTCTCAGAAAATATCCGTGTCCATAAGGACTTCTTCTGGTGCCATGTCCTTTTGATTGGAACTTTTGGACAATGTCTGGGCCATTCCTATGACACTGGAGGGTTGTTGCAGAGCAGCAAATATGTCACCCGTTACTCCTAACTCAACAATATTGGTATTTGCTGAAGCATTGGGTACTCCTCGGTTTGGCACACTTTGTGGAACATTTCTTGGAACAACTGCTTCAGTTAAACTGCCCAAAAGTGTTTCCCAAATCTCCAAGATTCTCATTAGCTCAATCAGAGGTAAGTTGACTTTCATCTTTTTAAATTCTTCTAATACATATGAACTTAACCTCTTTAGCTCTTCTCGGGGACAGTCTTTTGGCTGAGCCTAAATCTGCCCAACTTGAGGGTTCACTTGTCTTGTTTGTTCCACCTGGGGAATAGTAACTTGTCTCATTTGTTTCGTTTGTGGAACATTGACTTGTCTAGCTCCATTTGCCTGAGCATTATGCTGATGATATTCTGGCGAATCTCTGGGAAGAGACGTCACATTGGTAGCATTTGGATTTGGCGGGGTCTGGAAATTGTTTGGTGGAACAGATGTAGTCAAAGGTTCACTTTGACGATTATTCCTCTGGTATATCCTAAATGGACTTCCAAATGCCTATTGAAGCACTTCTCTGGTTCCTTCTACCAGAACACTATTGTATAGTGAAGGGAAATTATAACCATTGACCATAGATGGTTGACTAGACGGGTCTTGAATTTCTGGTCCATCTTGGTCTATTGGCACCTCCACTGGGCCATTTGCAGATGCGAGTGGAAATCTATGATTATGCTAATACTGTGGGTAACCCTGGGGAGAAAATCAGACACTTTCAATCACAAGGGCCTGATCATACCTTGGTGCAGGAACTAATTCATATCCGGTTACTGGAGGATCTTCTGCCTCTGAATTCCTTCTCTCGCTTTTGAAAATGTTTGCGGCTACTTGGAACTCGCGACAATGTAACTCAAAATGTTGGTCTGTGTTGTGCAGTCTACACCATCCTGATAGTGCTGCTTTAGCTAGGAATACCCTATCTCAGGGACGATTGTTAGCTGGTTGATTATCCAAGGGCAATGGTACAGTACCATTGTTAGGTCTGGTGTTCCAAGTCTTCTTTTGGAAGCTTGAGTTGTTACTTCAGAAACCTTGATTGTTCCCTTGATAATTTTGACTATCCCTTTGATATCCAGAAAGACCTTGACCTTGGTAATTCCCTTGAGGTGCATGATAGCTCTTTTGAAAATTCTGAATTTGGCTATTTTGTCCCTTCAAATAGGTGACCTCAATTGTCAGCTTCCTGACTTGTTCAATCAAGTCCTTCATTTCATCCTTCTCTTCTTGAGTTCGCGTTGAAGTTGTCGCATTCTGAAGATATATAAGTTGAGCTGGTGGCACTTGGGACATAGGTGCTCCTGGGTGAAGGACCATTTGGTTGCCCACTAGAGGAACTGGGTTCAACATAGGCGTTTGATGAGCCAATGCCCGATTAATGTCTTGGACTTGATTTTGGGAGGCTGCGTTTCCCAAGTAATTGAGTGGCCCTGGAGCCATACCTACTCCTAGACCAGTGCTATCTGTAATTGCTATAGCATATGCTCCCTTCAGGTCCACTGGAAGCGGGTTTGTTGACTTCACAAACATGGCGGTAAGACGATCCAAAGCTTCATAATAAATGGGCAATGCCGCTGCATTTTCTAACAAATAAGGATCCCTTAGTTGGGTATAAGCCTTGCGGAATCTGTTATTGAACATACTAATAGGCTCATGTTCTTGTCTTTTGACTTCCACAAATTGCCTATATAGATCAGATGGAGAAATGGGTGGCCTAAATTTCTCTAAGAAAGCGGTCTTCATCTGTTGCCAAGTGCGGATGGAGTTAGTTGGCAAATGGATATACCAATACGAAGCCTCATTGAATGTGTAGGGGAACAGCCTACGGGCAACATCTTCTTCTTGGATATCTCTATTTCGAAGAAGATCTTCGAAAAGCTTGATATGTTCATCTGCAGTGTGGTTCAGGTCACCACTGTGAAACTTGGAACAAAAATGTTCCAGATTCTTTGATAAATCATTGTAAACACCAAACGTCATAGGAAACGCATTGGCTGGACGCCACGCCATTGGAGCGTTTGGGTGGTTCACTTGGATTGGTTGAACTGGTTGCACTGGTTGTGTAGCCACTAGAACTTGTTGACGATCTTGAACTAGAGTATGCGGTGGTGAGGTTTGAAAGAGACCAAAAGGAATTTCCTCACTTGGCACTTCTTCACTGGACCCAACTGCGCTAGATGTTACCTCCTGTGATGCTTCAAATTTCTTTCTCTGCCTATTCCTATAAGGCAATAGCTTTATAAATTATTTAAAAGAATTTGGAGTGGATCTAGTAATTCTCTGAAGTCTATATGCTGAGAAAGAGCCAATTCGATCTAGCGTGTTCTTCTTCACTCTTGTCGAGGTCGTGTAGGAGCTGGTGGTGCAGGAGCTGCTTGGTTCGCCTCTCGGTTGGCTTGTCGATTTTGCTCTCGTTGAAGAGCCTCAAATATTTCAACATGGAGGTCCCTTTGAATATTGAATTCAATTTATCGTGCTCTTTCTTCTTCCTCAAGAATATAGCACATGCGAAACCAATCAGGAGCACTTCTTCTCACTTGCCACGCAAGGCTGAACAGTTCGGTAATGATATCCTCTTGTTCGTCGTGAAAACCCAAGTTAGGCTGTAACTCTGGCTAAGGAACTTGATTAGGATCAAGAACGTTGGCTAGGAGCACCATTCTCCATCTTACTATCAACACTTGGATTTGAGGATGAGCCTGTAGCATATGATTGTTCTATCTTGTCAAAGGTTTGCTTCAGACGATCAATTTTCTGCCTTATAAAATCTCTCTTGATTGCTTCCTCAAATCTCTTTCCCTTTTCTTCTTCTCTAGCAAGGACATGGCTTGTCTGTCCAAATTGAGGACAATCGGTCTGTGTCGTCCAAGCTAGTGTGTACAACTGGTCAATGATATTTGTCGGTGGTTGATCCGGTTGTTCAACAGGTACATGAAATAGAAACTCATGTGGTAGTACCATTCTGCATCATGCCTACTACTTTAACTTGTAAAAGATCCCTTGTGTTGTAGTCCCCTCCCTCTAGCGCAATTTCTATGTTGGTGCCTAGGAGGAGAGGCAAGCATATACACAAGTGATGTAGCAAAGATTTCTTTTCATTCAGCCCTCTTGGAATAATTTTTTCTTTCCTTGTTCAACCCTCCTCCTAGCACTAATTCTATGTTGGTGTACGTTTTATCATCCACCGAACACACAGAATAAAATGTCCAGAGACACTCTATCCTCTCTTGAAAAACCACCGCATATGCTAAGATTGCGAGAAGATCATATGGCGATTCCAAGGTTTCTTTTGTCAGGTCTTGACGTGTGGATAAGCTCAATGGGCGTTGTGATTTGCTGGTAATAAACAAGGGGACTTACATTAAAGGAATTTTCACAAGTTTAGGACTTAGGCGGATTTGTCATTAAAGGCTTCTTCAATGGGACTTCAATGTGGATCTCAAAAAAAAAAAAAAAAAGATAGGGTTTAGGAGATCTATTCTATACCTAAGAATTTAAGAGACAAGAAAGATTCAAGGAAAGGAATAAACCACACTTGTTTCCCCGCCGACAACATATGCAAAGGGATGCAATCTTCAAGGGTGTGATAATGTGATTTTCAAGCCTCAATGAGACCGAAGTTAAGCTTCCACAATTATAAGCTCAGCTAACTTCTACGCATCGAATGCAAATCATCCATTCGGCTAGAAAGTATGAGCAACGTTTCACCATTGAATCTATACGATCAATCTCTCATTCACTTAACCAAACCATTCAAAGCAAATTCTACTTAACTTAATTCTAACTTTAATCTACCTCTAATCTATGGTAGAAGAATATATGTAACCTCGCTTACTATTTGACAATAAAAGTTGTTCAAAGCAAATCATTCATAAGAGCTTTTACTATCGGAAATAGTCTCAATGCAACAATTTCATATATCGTTTCCACTACAAATGAAAAATGAGAGATCACCAATTTAAATAGAGTTTCAAGAATCAAATGAAGGGCCGAGATTAAAACAATTTCGATGGCCAAGATTATTACAACTCAACCCTAATTAGGGTTGCTCAAAATAACATGAGTTATCAATCAGAAAACAATCAGTAAAGAGGCAGTTGCAGCTATCATCAAGGAGAGGCGTCCTTATCCTCCTGGGCAGCATTGCGTTCGATGAACCTAGAAACGACTGCGACAACCTCCTCCATCGTGAC
>VDFB02324824.1:42402-119807 GCA_007258455.2 Sequoia sempervirens
CAACACAATGAGCGAAGATAGGTATGGAAGCGGCCTCAAGTAACCCAGACTGCTGAATGTTCTGAATAATCGAATCTTTGATTTTGACTGGATCTAGGACTGCCTCTGGCAGCACCTTATGGAGATTTGTCTCAACCGTCCTAATGAAGTCATGAGTAAGGACTGATTTGGTCTTGTATTCGAGCTAAGTGTACTGCATTTTGAAAAACTCGCCTGTTGACTGTGAACTCGACTATGTTCTGACAAGATTTCTGGAAAGCTAAAAATAGCCTCATTTGTCCTCATAGGCATCCATTTGCTCAAGATATTACGTTTTTTTATTAACTTCCTACTTTGTAGCTAACTACAAAGTTACAACTGGCCATATTCAACACTAATTTTCGGGTGACTGGGTGATGTTGAGACTAAGCAAGAATATTCATTGTGAAGCCTACAGAGCAAGGAAGAAATGTTTGTTGGGAGTCATCACTGCTAAAACCATCATTTGACACCTCAAAAAATTAGGCGCCTTTGATTAAATTGATTTTCAGACATCAGACAGCCATTTCTCCATTCTACCATTTGATGCTTCAAATGGCTGCTGACGATGAACAGTGAACCCTGCTGACTGGATGATAGGATCACTGCGTGACTAGAGTTATTTTGCATCCAACGAATATACGCAAGGAACCTGAAAGTTGTATTAAGGACCCTAAAAGCAAGGGCGCCCCTAGCCTGAAAAGGCTCAAACACCATTTTGACAAAAGTATAACACTCAACTAGATGCCCTTCTTTGACCTCTGATATCGGGAGCTAGAGTGACCTGATTTGTGCACCGTCTGTCTTAACACGTAGCCAAAGGACCTATGAGAGATGTCTTTGGAGGTGACGAAGCAAGAAAATTGCTTCTAAGACCTCAAAGAGAAGGGTGCCTTTCCCAAGATGGAATATACGACTAAACTTAACCATTTTCTGAGCTGTCTTCATTTTTTCAGTATTCTGCAAAGACCTCGCATGTACGAGCGTTTGCCAAATCTTGGAGGCTGACTGCTGGGCTCAGTAGATAGATGGAGTAATTCCTCACAAGTCCCGTGAAGACTTCGAAAGCAAATAACACCATTTGATAGGCCGGCGCCTCTGGCCTACAGAGGCTACAGTGAATATTTAATGATTCTCCACCCACTGATTTACGTGCCTGGTAGAAGTTCTGCCACAATCTCTCAGAATATCGGATTGGCTGGTGCGTTGCGAAACCGAACTAGAGTAGCACAGATGTCAGGAAAACCTCATCTGCAAACTCAATTATCTCAAGGGTCATCTTGAAGGGCGCCCCTGAGCTACAGGAGAGCAATTTCAGCATTAGAGGAAGTTTCTGTGATGTGAAGTCTCCTTGTAACCTCATCTTCTAACCCTAATTGTCGGAGCTCTGGGTCTCGGATGTCTGCATTCGATAGC
Source organism: Sequoia sempervirens (assembly GCA_007258455.2). Taxonomy (NCBI): domain Eukaryota; kingdom Viridiplantae; phylum Streptophyta; class Pinopsida; order Cupressales; family Cupressaceae; genus Sequoia; species Sequoia sempervirens. Next base: position 43,837 of record VDFB02324824.1, read on the forward strand.
TCGTCGGATAGCTAGACTAGTCGCGAAGAGATTAGATGCATTAGTAGGCAAGAATGCCAGAACCTAGACTCTCTTTAAGAAGGGCGCCCCTTAGCTACAGGGGCGCAAAAGTTGAAAAGTGACAAGCTTTTGCAATCTTTAATATCCTAAACCTCAGCTTCTGACGTCAGTTACCAGAGCTGTAAACCTCGGATAATCTCGCAGGATAGCTCATCGGATAACTGGGCTAATTTTGAAGAGATTGATTGCATTTATGAGCACATGCCACAAAATCTGGACCTTCAAAAAGAAGGACGCCCCTGGGCTATAGGGGCACAATTTTGCTTTTTCCTGAGAAATCCTCATAAATTTGACCATTGAAATCTTCATCTTATTCACTGAAATGACCATGCAAAGGTATAATTGTCATTGTGAAATGCTCCTCCATCGCGAAATGCCTCTTTTTGAGTCCCCGATTTAGGTTCTAATCAATGGATACTGCCTTTGACTGACACAATACTGACAAAACTCCATGCTTGATATTGCCCAAAAACTGTATTTGACATCATTTTAGCAAGGTTTAGACTCTTTTAAGCAAAATGCCTTGATGAAGCAAAAAAATTGGTTTGGGTACAACAAACCTTTTAATATAATTATTTAATATTACCCCTTTGACTTTGCACTTTTTGCCTAGTAACATTAAATAATTAAAATAATGATTATTCCTTAAGAGGGCCGGAAAACGGGGACATTACAATTTGGGTGTTTTTTGAGTATATTTACAATTGTTGTAGAAGCATATCTTTGTAATCATTTGCATCAAAATTGTATTTGAATGAAATATTCATTTCCAGCTAGTTTTACATGTGCAAATCTATTATACGTGTTTCGTGTTTGTACTATTTTTGCTTATCTAGCATCAAAATATTTTGGTAGTTATTTCAGATCTGAGCATTTTTTATAAATATATTAGTTAAGGGTCATTACAGTTTCCTAACCTAATTTTAATCAATTTTAATCAAATAGTCAACCCTTCAAATGGTTCATAATCTCCTTGATCATTCTTAAGTCCCATCCTTTACCTCAGTATTGTGCACAAACATCCAATTTCACTCACTACAGATTTCTCTAGTACTTGGATATTAAAAATTCACTCAATCTTGCTTTCTCTTGTCTAGGCTTACTTAGGGTCCTTCGGGTCCTTCCTCTTTCTCTCTATAAAGACGCTTACCCCTTTGAACAAGATTTTTGCAATTTTACTAGTTTGACAATGCAAGCATTGTGTCAAACTAATTGCATGGTTTGGTCTAAAGTGGTTTATCTTATGTTTGCAAATTCCTATTGAAACCTCAATACACTTTGGAATACACAACAAACTCTAACTTATTTTGTAGCTTGAGAATTAATGGCTATCATACAAAATACCATAATTTTTATTGCACATTTATTCAGTCCATACATATGGTAACTCTACAGAATTTAATATTATTTATTCTTTTCAACATAAATATAAACCTTACCTAGCCTAATTACATTATTTCTAAACTGAAGTCTGACCTGGGATAATTCGCAGCACCTTAACCAACTCCCAACGCAAACCACACCTGAGCAGCAGTCTTCTATATTGTTGCGACTCCTTTAGAAGTTTCTATGGACCGCATAAGCTTCCGATTACTTAATTAATCCATTGCAGGTCTTTTTGACTAATGGCGTGGACCTGTTGACTGTCAATTAGGACCTCTTCGCCACTTATCTACACTCCATGCTGAATACAGCACTTCCCATATTGGTTGCAAGCTCCTTCATTAAGAAACAGTGAGGCATGGGTGGTATTAATTTATACTTGTGGCTCTATAAAGGCCTAGTCTCAGTAATTAAAGGGTGCAATAATGACTAAAGACCTCGCCGTCCCAAAAATTATATCCACGGCTTCCCCACACTGACATGGCTCTATAATAATTTCTAACTCCCTCCAATATATAAGTCAAGCCTTTCCAAATGGTTGTCTAAGTTAGTATTAAACCCATGGCTCCTGCAATAAACAAAGTTTCACCAATTTATTATCTCCAATAATATAAAGAAGGTTCTGCGATTAGAATAAGGGTTGCAGCTCTTGTATGAAGGATCAGCTCCACAAAAATAAATACTTCTGAAGTCGACCAAGTGAGAGCAAGAAAATATAACCATGAATATAGAATAGATGTCACCTGCAAATATCTCTGTTGAAAGGCCACTTCTATTACTGAAATTTGTCTCCAAAGGAGACTTCACAAATTTCCGAACAAATGCTATCATGCAAATGTGAAACCTGGTTGATTCCACCTAAATCTAGCTAGGGCAGATAATCTCACTACTAAAACTGGATACCTCACTACCAAAACTGGATACCCTTAGAGTTTTGATCCTAGAGCTTCAAACTCTAGAAAAGCTCCTCAAAATACCAAATAGAATAATAAGCAAGCATCCCTCAAATGAGCTCTCGCATCCCTTTTTATTTCCATCCAGAGAAACTTCTAAAATACCTTTTTGAAGTTTCTTGCTCAAAACATTAAACTCCTTTTAATAAAGTGACTTTATAAAATGCCTTTAAATATTTCCTTAGCATCACTTTATAACATCACTTTAATCTAACTATTTAGTATTACCTTTTTAAATGTATTTTTTGTCAGGCAATATCAAATAATTAAAATAAATTCCGTGGTGACGGGTTGGAAATTGGGGACATTACACTCTCCATTTGTCTAGAATCCATAGCCAATTTCAAGCCCCCAATCCCATCCTCAAGATTTTATTGATCATCCTCTTGGCTCTGAAATTCCAAATCTAGAATCCTACTAAAAAGCTGATCTTTATTTGTTGGCTATAACTCTATGACATTTCTGAAGCTATTTAGCATGAGTAAACATTTGAAGGATGCTCACACTCATAGTCTATTCATGAAAATCAGTATTCTATAATTACTCCATGTGGTAGGAAAGAAGTAGGGAGTGGATTTGATTCAATGAACAGTCATTGACACTCAATATTATCGTTGAAAATCAAGAAAATACACTCCAGGCAGTTAATTCCTTTATCCTTTCAAAGAGTGCATGGTATTGAATTGTTGAAATTATTCAAGAGCCAAATGACAATCAATCTCTAGTAAATGCACGCCACAACTGAGGAAAGCCACCTTCACCTTTCACATGGATATCACTGTACTGAGAAGAAATAACTGTTTTGTGAAACTTGTAAATAGCAATCCTAATGTATATATTTCTATTGGTCGTAGTTCGATACTCATGGTTTTCTGTACTTTTAAACATGTCATGTTTATTATGACAGTTGTTTGGCTGTCTTGGCTGACTGTTGTCTCAAGTTCTATGTTCTTTTTTAATATTCAGCTATATATCTGAAATGTTCAGCTATGTTATCAGCTGACTGATAGTTTCAGAGAATGGTTCAATTTTCAATCCTGCCTTTTTCTTTGTAACTGTATTTTCTTTGTAATTATAATATTTTTCTTTATAAAAATAAATAATTCCACCCCAAATAAAATATCTTTAAACTGCAAGATAGTCTGACACGTTGCTTTAAGATTATACAACTGTCTAACTAGGGAAGTTTCTATCATTTCTTACAACATGTGATATTGACATGGTAAGTGCATGTTGTGGCAAGTTTGCTCAAGTCCAGCCCGATTCAAGACTTCTAATTTGTGGTATGTATTTATTCTTCATCTTGTTGGCATTGGCATTGTGGCCAATAAGCATGGTACAGTTTTCTGTGTACAAACAGATCTAAAACCCTAAACATTATTGTAGTTATTGTTGATTAGTGATTAATTACAGCAATAGCATAATGCTTGGTGGGGTTTTGGATGTCACACTGTCAATACTCAATTCTTATAACTATCCATTGATTCTCTTAAATTCTACACACAATTTTCTCTAGAAATTTTTGTCTTAAGAATCCATTGCTTCCGATGTCAGTGAAAGGCAACTTTTTTGTCAAATTCTGTCTAAGCCACTGGAATATAATGCATGCAACTTTCATATTACCATTGTGTGGTTATACCAGAAATCTCTACATGCAACAATCAATGATGTTCTCTTGAAATGGACTTTGGGCTTAGGTCCCTTTTGACGCCTGCTCGAGTCCAGATATAAACATAATTTAAACTGAATAGCTATGCAGGAGCTACAGTGCATTCTGGAGAAATACAATGAAAATAGCATGGTCAATATGCTCTTGCTCACATATTTGATCTTAGATCGTATGTATTTCTTCTCCTCACGAGTGGATATGGTTAAATATTAGTTGAACCACTATTTAAGAACATTGAATTGGTTGTCTGAAATGAGATTGCAGGTAAAATGGGTCAGTGGAAAATGATTTGAAGATAAGTTTGTGGAGACATTGTTAATAAAAGGAGCATACATGTGAAGTGATTTGTTTAAAGCAACCTGTTTTTTCCCAGTCCTTTGCTCCAACTTCTCTTATCTATGTCTCAAATCTTACAGATTCCCCAAAAATATTATTGATTGATGATGTCACAGTTCCCAATATAGGACACTAACCAGGTATTCATCATTTCTCCCTTGTCTTTCAGATTTTTCTAGCCCAAAAGTTTGTATAGGATGCAATAAATAATGAGACTCGGTTTAGTGAGGTAGTAGTTTTATTTAAGAACATGAGTAATTGATTTTTTCTTTCTTTCCGTCAACATAGAAAGGAAAGATTTTGTATGCTTTCAATGCAGAAATATGATATAAACATCAAGAAATAGACTTGCTCATTAACTATACCATCTTTAAATACTGAAAGGCATGTTCACTCCAGTGAGCTTTGTTTTAGATGCTTTTTAGAAGAAGTTTTAGTTTTGTCCTTCAAAAAATATTTGACTGATAGATTGTGTGTACGTTAGTGCTTTATGTAACATTAAATCACATGTTAGTAAAAATGCTTTGCAAACCAAAGTGTTATGGAGTTGCAAATGTAGATTGTAATCAAGGGAGAAAGAATTTACTTGTGTATTTATATGACCTGTTAATGCTTTCATTTGCTTTAACAATACCTCAAGTCTAAATACTACAATCTTCTCAAAACGTGTGCCTAAGAGTTTGGAAAATAACAGGCAAGGAAATTATAATTTTCCATGGAGAAGAATTAGAGACTAGATATTGGTATTACAAGTTCCTCAATTTGAATGAGATTACTTTTGGCTTCAAAATTTTTGAAGAGAAATAATTAGAAAGCATAACATACATTCTCAAATAATTAGATTGTAAGATTGTTATTGACAAAAACTTTTTCTTCAAATACCTTGATTCTACAAAATGTTAGAACAAAGTATCTAGTTATGAGTATGAGGTGTTAGATTAGGAGTTTTCTAGCAAAAGAAATATTATTTTTTCAGAGCATTGTCCAAATATTTATACTTGAAAAAGAATTGTCATATATCATATTTAAAAAATCCAGTCTATTTGAATATGAGAATTGATTGTTAAAAAAGTCTAATAGAAGGAAAGATGAAATTATATTAACTTCCACAAATGACTTAAGTAGGTTAGTGGTACAACCATTAATAGTAGTTTGTGGTAGCCAAAGAGGAACTCAATCCCTTAAAGAAATAAAAACTATGTACTCTAGGGATGTGTCCCTTGCAACAATGGACTTTGGAGATGTAGGGATAGGCAGCAAACATCCCTCTCCACACTCCCTACCACTAATCAATATCATTGTCACATGTTTTGTAGTGTCCCCTTTTTAGCCCTAAGATTTTCAGTGTATGTTAGCCTATTTTTGGAGTCCCATAGGCTACTTGGAGGCATTTCTAGGGTTTTCAAGATTCTTGGAGGTTTCTCTTTTTCTTTTCAAGAGGTTATTGCAAGGGTTTTCCAGAGAGTTTTCTAGGTCTTTCTAGGTTTTCTAAGATCCTTGGTGGGTAGTCACTTCTATTTTTAGTAGTTTCTATTTTTAGTACTTACTATTTTTAGTAATTCACAGCTACATCTCATAATGTGCTTATTTTGAGTTTGGACACACTATTTTTAGCAGTGCTATTTTTAGTAAGTGCTATCTCTTGTAGCGGTCTTGGACGCAGTTTAGTGTAGGGTTTCTATTTTTGGTAGTGGTGGCAACTTCAATTGTTGGTATCATGTTACTTTTTGTAGTTTGTGCTTCCAATAATCTTGGAGTTTGAAAAAGGAAATATTTGCAACTTAAGTTAATTGCATAATGTCAGAAAAGGCCCCTTGGACCCACACACCTAGCATGGACAAATTAAGCTCTTTTAAAAAAGCAAAATTAAAGCATAACTATGATGGATGCCCAATACTGATTTTTAGTGAATTTTAATAAAGTTTATTTCTCTCCCTAAGTGTGGCATCCCCTTTTGGAGGGAAAGAGTTCTCAAATTTTGTGTCTCAAAAGCTATATATATGCTCTCATTTGCTCTCATTTGGTTATGCTAATTTGTGATAATAAAGTGCTACTGAAATGCAGAGAGATCTCCTTGGGTTTTGAGGATGAAATCCCTCTAAATTGACTTCAGTTTCGAGGTTGCAAGATATCTCCTAGCTGAATAGCAGTGTAGCTCCATTTCAGGGGTTGTGATTGAGCTCATATTGGTGATGGCCTCCTTTGTTCTTTTAGTTTTTGTTTGTTATGATGTCTTCTAGATATATTTTGGTGTGGAGTGTTGGTTTGCAACTTTGTAAGAGCTTCTTGGAGTGAGCGTTTATTTTTGGGTGTTTCTAGTTAGTGCCCTTTTCGTAGCCCAACTGATCACTATTTCATTCACATTGGTCAAAAGACTAGAGATCATTTTGTGGGTATTTGATCATTGCCTGCCTTGCACTTGGGGGTCACATTGCTCAAATTTTGATGAATTTTGAGTGAGAGTTGGATTTATGGGAGCAAGTTGACCTACCTAGGGAGGTCGTACCATATTATTTGAGGAAATTTTGAAGGGTTTTTTGTTGATTAGTCTTGTTTGGGGTTTCTTACAAGCTCACGTTGGATGCCTAGCCCTGCATTGTCATTTGCAAGTGGTTTGGGATAATTCTACTGAGTATCAGAGAAGTTATGCTACTCATTTGATGATTGTTGGTTGGGGTTTTAAGCTTGTTGTTCGTGCCTATTAGACTGATATCTAGTGTATCAGACTTGTTGCAACAACTTGTTTGACCTTCCATTGACCTTCAGAGGACCTTTCATTGAGGTATACTTGTTGTATTTTGTGGGGGTGTTCTCATACTTTCATTCTAGCATCTTGGGAGGGGGGAGTTATACTTCATAGTTCCATCATTTTCCTTTCATAACAGCAGCATATGATGGGTTGATATAATTTATGTTGAGCCTATTGTAACACCATTGGTAGTACCATTGGTGAATGCTCCTATATTTATCTTTGATACTCACTCCACTAAACAAGTGGTGTTCCTGTTGCATAAGTGGTTGAGCTTTCCTTTATGTTACTAGCTACTCTCATTGAATTAGTGGTCGAGTTCTTTATTTGCTTTATTGTTATGCCCACTGAACGAGCGAAGGACTTGTGTGATTTTTCGGCTTCCCACCAAGTGTTATTTACTTTCTTGTACTTCCCACTGAATAAGCGTGTTGGGTGAAAATTATGTAATCCCTTTAATAGATTACAAAACTTGATTTTAGCCACAGCTGTGTGAGATACAATCTCTCCTCTCAGAAAGGGGAGGCACCCTTCTTATGCTTATTGAAACTAAGTAAAACTAATTATGTATTCACAATCATGTACACTACGATTAAGAGATGGGGATGTGTCACATTCATAATTCTCTCTTTTTTTAGAGAATATGTTTTACAATGCTTCATGGTTTTGAGATCCTGATTCGATACAACTTCAAACTAAAAACAAAGCAGTAATTCCAATATTCTTATCTTGTTAAAGAAAATACCAATAATACCAGCATAATAATGATAAATGATAAAACAAGAAAACTCACGAAGGCACAAAGTTGTTTCATAGCTTTCACCAATGAATCCTTTGAGATATGTAACCAGCATTGTATTAGAAGTGCAAAGTCTTCTAGATACTCCACGATAGATCCAAGAATAGCATGAACAAATACAAGCACAAAGTCTTGTAGAGAGTCACCAATAGCATTCAATCAAATAACATAAATTCGAATAAAAGAGTGCAACACAAAGTTTACACTGATTTACTCAAAGCCCTTAGATTGCACTCACTAATCGCTGCCAATCTCAATCAAATCCAAAAGATAATCGATTCCAACACAGAGTCTAGTGTGCAACTTTCTTCTTTATTGATCAAAATAGATACACAAAGATGATCACAAAGTTTCATGTATTTTCTTCTCAAAATGGGCAGCACGTTGTTGCAAAAGATAAAAGATAACTATTACAAAATAATTCCCTCCTATTTATAAAAGAGAGGGAAGAGAAAATCTAGGAAAAGTAGATGAGAAAATTTAGGAAAGTTAGGTGAGTAAATTTAGGAAAATCTCACTTAACAAGTTGAATTATTCAAAAATGTTGTCCATCTTTTTAGGAAAACATCTATGTTTTTACATGTAATTACATCTTGGAAAAAGACATGTAAGATGTCAAGAACTATTTACAAAATCCGTAAATGAAAGCAAAAACTATCTAACACTGGAGATGAATAGAAGTCTTCATGGTTCCTTGCATTGGGCGCAGAAGTCTTCATATCTCTTCTTTGTCTCCAGGACGAATGCCTCATCTGGACCAACAATGTAATCCACAATGGTGTGAAATCTGGTGATTGATCTTCTAGTAGATGAGTGAATCTTCTTGCATCTGTGAAGATGCGTCTTGAGATTATCAAGAGAAATCCATATGTCACAAATTTCATGCACGAAGGTCTTTGAAAAATTTGCATCCTCCACTTGCTTCATGATGGCTTCCTTGTAGATCTGTGAAAGTTCATTGGCCGGGAGGAAAATATGATCTTCATCAAGGAGCTTACCCGGTAACTCCTTAATTCCATTCTCTAGAATAATACGATGTCCTTCGACATCTTCTTGTACTTGGTGGATATCTTCGATAAGAGACTTGATCACTTGAATACGATGCTTGAGGGATTCTCTTACCTCCACATATTTCTCTTTGTCGGGAATTACCCCAACTTCCACCAACTTACTGAGCTTTGCCTCTTTCATTCGTGACCAAAATGAGAGACATTTTTCCATTTCTTTTTGCTCTTGGTAAAGTATGCTTTCTTCCTTATCGAGCTCTGATTTTAGCTTGGCTATCTGAGTGGCCTTCTCATCCGCAACAACTATGAATTGTGAACCGTGTTCTATTATTTCATCAATGAAATCATACAACACCTTACCCTTGGAGGCAAACTTCTCTGCCTTTTTCACTACTGGTTCCTCAAGGCTTACCATGGCCAAAGGCTGTACATTTCCTGAAGAGCCTGCTAGTTTCCTCAAAACAAATACATAACACTCGGCCTTCGCCTTGTACATATTTCAGGCTTGTTCCATCTTGCCAAGCCTTCCTACTAATGCATCTAGGACCACCTGTGCATCTACATTTGCACTTTCATTTGCCACTTTGTCGAGCTAGACTCTCGTGACTATGTAGTCCTCCATGTTTACATCGCCTTCCTCTTGCAAGGGTAGACCAATCTCTACAAACTTATGACTAGTTTTGTCAACATGAAGCCTTGAATGTACTTTCGCCTTTTTCTTCCCTTTGGCTTTTGGAGGAGCTATCTCTTCAAGATCGAGAGATTATTTGCTTCTTTCACTTTGATACTTGAGAGACCAACCAAGGAGGAAGGGAGGAAGTATATGCTTCTTGACTCACCGTCAACTCTTGTGTTGCATCTACTTTTGTAGAAATGATTGGTATGATAACAATCGGGGTAGTATCTGTCATGATTGCTCCAGTAGACTGCATACCAAGTTGACTCTACAAAGACTCATTTATAAATCTGTCGAATTCAGCTTCAAATGAAACATCAAAAGATGGAGATGACAAACTTGGGATGGATGAGGGAGAGCTTGACAAGACATCAACAATTTGTAGGTTTGAAACTGTAGGAGGAGTGGCAAGCACGGTTGATACTGCAGGGGGAAGAGAGATTTCCACTACATGTGTGGTAGATGTGGGAGGAGGTGAAGTAAGAAGAGGAGGTGGAGGAGTGTTAGGATTGGGAGGTGTATGAGGAACATTTGAGGTAACAGGCGATGATGTTCAGGGAAGATCTTTGACAACATTTTCATGTGGAGATATAGATTGTTCATTGTCATGCCCAAGTTCTTCCTCATTACCTTCTTTTTCTCCTTCATCTTTTTTAGACTCCTCTTCTTTTGCATACTCTTCAAATTTTTCACTTTCGTTTCCTTCTTCTTCTTCAGAAGTTTGTTCCTCAAAAGCAAGCTCTTTTCCTTTTGCATGTGTAGGTTCATATTTTGTTGTCTCTTGTTCTTCAACATCTTGTGTAACTTTCTCACCAACGGTGAACTTGATTCTAGGACCTCTTTGGGAAGAAGAGGGAGTTTGTTCTTTGAGCAGAGTTCTGATTTTTGACTGGTTTCTACTCCTAGTACTTCTCCTTCTGATTCGGTCTTGAAAGCTTTCATTTGGAAACCGTGTTTATGCAACCATTCTGTTGTGTTGTGCAAGATGGGAGCAAGCCTTTCCCCGATAGAGATACTTTCCTTTTTAGACCATTGAATCAGAGGTAAGGGCCTCTTAGCAATCTCATCTTCATCATAAGCAAAGTTTAAGATGTTGCTAGGATCTTGGAAATCCTCTAGTAGATCAGCTAAACCCAACTCTCTGATTTTGTCTACTGTTAGCCTTCTTCATCCTTGCAATCCACCCATACATCCTCAAAATGGTAGACATGTCGGTGATCCTTTTTCAATTTTCTCTTCACATCCCAGTAGTCAAAGTCAAATCTATATTTATGTGTTCTGATAGTTATGATTTGCATTTTTGCATAGACTGACTTTGCCTTTTGTACATTGTGAACAATATACCTACCAATTTTAGTGGGAACTTGAACCCTGGTTTGTGAATTTTCATGCGTTCCTTGTGGACTGATATCATTTGTCTGCACAGCTCCATGAGTATCCACTTATCTGAGGGATATCTAGGCAACATGTAAGGGCACCCAATATAGCAACCTACCCTCATATAAGTGAAAGTTGGAAATTGCAAAAAGATACAACCAACCTTACTCACCACTTTGTATGCCTCATCTGACACTCTCTTCTTTTCAAGATTTGGATCAAAACTTAACAACAAGGGTGCAAAGAAGGCATTTGTGACTCTTCTGAAATGATGAAGACTTTCTTTTAGTTTCAACTGATAAAAATACTCATACACAAGTACAAAATGTATGCTTCCCTTTATAAATAGCCCCAAAAATTGCCTCATTATTGTGGTAGCATACACCAAATAAGAAGTCATGTAGAACTTAAGAGTGGTTGGCACATTTATCAATTTCTCATGAATTTCATCACTGATTTGAGTCCCCCAATCAATATGAGCTTTCTTTCTCCTGATGATCTAGATGTATTCATACATCCACTCCTGAAAATGAGATGACTTAGGAAATCCTTTAACCCTGCTCAAGAGAGTAATTGTATCCCTGACATCCTCTTTAAAGTCACTTCGAGGAAGCCCCTTTGGCCATCTTGAGATAGTGGGCCTAGGTGTTTTCAACCATTGGTTGTTCATCAAATTTTTAGCCTTAGTTCGATCTTGATGATAAACCTCATGTTCCTGTTGCATTGAGATCTTTGTATATTGTTCCATGTGGGGAACCCGGAAAACAATATCAAAAAATTCAAGATCTAGTCTCATCATGATTTGTCCTGAGGAGTCTACTACACTTTTGTTATCTCTGATGTAGTGAGATGCAACCTGTTGGTGTATGTTTTATCATCCACCGAACACATAGAATAAAATGTTCAAAGACACTCTATCCTCTCTTGAAAAACCACCGCGTATGCTAAGATTGCAAGAAGATCATATGGCGATTCCAAGGTTTCTTTTTTCAGGTCTTGACGTGTGGATAAGCTCAATGGGCGTTGTGATTTGCTGGTAATAAACAAGGGGACTTACGTTAAAGGAATTTTCACAAGTTTGGGACTCAGGCGGATTTATCATTAAAGGCTTCTCTTCAATTAGGACTTCAATGTGGATCTCAAAAAAAAATAGCAAAAGATAAGGGTTTAGGGGATTTATTCTATGCCTACGAATTTGAGAGACAGTAAAGAAAAGGTAAAAGGGATAACCGCACTTTGTTTCGCCTCCCTTGGACAACTTACGCAAAGTGGGTGCAATCTTCAAGGGGTGTGATAATGATTTTAAAGCCTCAAATCAAACTGAAGTTAAGCTTCCACAATTATAAGCTCAGGCTAACTTTACGCATTGAATGCAAATCATCCATTCAAAGAAAGTATGAGCAACACTTCACCATTGAATCCACACGATCAATCTCTCATTCACTTAACCAATTTTCAAAAGCAAATTCTACTTAATTTGATTCTAACTTTAATCTACCTCTAATCTATGGTAGAAGAATATATGCAACCTCGCTTACTATTTGACAATAAAATTTATTCAAAGCAAATCATGCATAAGAGCTTTTATTATCGGAAATAGTCTCAATGCAACAATCTCATATAATGTTTCCTCTACAAAATGAAAAATGAGAGATGACAAGTTTAAATAGAGTTTCAAAAATCAAATGAAGGGTCGAGATCAAAACAATATTGATGGCCAAGATTATTACAACTCAACCCTAATTAGGGTTTCCCAAAATAACATAAGTTATCAATCAGTGAACAATCAGTAACAGGCAGTGAAGTGGCAGTTGGAGCTATCATCAAGGAGAGGCGTCCCTATCTGCTTGGTCAGCATTACACTCGACGAACCTAGACACGACTGTGATAACCTCCTCCATCATGACAGGCGGCAGCATACTAATCCGGAATTCTAATCCATCCAAGTTCTCAGCACACTTGGTGAATGTACTTTCCCAATCCGCCTCCTGCTTCACAAAATCATTCTGGATGGTCAAGATACTTGCCACTTTCATGAAGTCCTGTCTCAGAATTGGTCTAGTAGTCAAGAAGAAAACCTCCTGAACCCTATGTTTCAACCACTCCAGTTGCATGTCATTTTCCCGGACAATCTCACGGTTGAACACCTCTACAGCTGTCATATAATTTTTTTCCTGGATTTCTTTTACCTGCTCTTCAACTCTGAGCCCATCCGCTTTCGCCTTTTCCAAGACTTCTCTCTGTATAGTCACTGCGCAAAACCAATGGTGAAAATCATATGCTTCTCCTGCAGCAATCACCCCTCTTTCAACCAACTCCTCTCTTGGAGTGTCCTTCAGGACCCTAAGGCTTGGAATAAGCCTCTCCTACATGTCTGGAATACATTCCCATGTCTCTGCCATATCAAAAAGTATGTAAAGAAAAGAAGACGTTTTCCCATAGGCAAGTGCCAATTTCTCCATGAACAAGGCTGCCTCAGTTCCTTCGTTTTTCATCCATTCCTAAGCCTCCTTGGCTGTGACCATCCCCTGCTCTACGTCCTTGGCTACCTCTTGTGAGGAATTGAGGAGAGGAGGAGCTACCGCATCACCCTGATCAAGTGGTTGGGTTAGATGTCGTATGTACTCCTTCAAGCGTCCAACCTCCTTTTTATTTCTTTGTTTTTAGCCACTTCCTTTTCCAATCTCGCTTTGATGGTCGATATAGAATTATCTAGTTCCTCCACTTCCTGACCTTTTGTAGTTGGGCCAAGATCAATGGTGGTTATGGTGTACTCTTGAGGGGTGATCTCATCCTATGGCTTGTCAACTATCAGTACTGCGATGTGTATAGAACGATTACCTGCCTCGTCCTATCGAATGGTGGAAAATTTCTTGGCAGGCTTCTTAATTGCAACCTGTCCCAACCTTGCCAAGAAATCTGTAGTATCGTCTTCCTCTTGAGCTTTTGCAGGTGCTTGAATCTTCATCCTCTCTATCAACTAATCTGGAATGGTCTACTGCTCGATTCCATCTTCTACCTGAACCTCTTCCTCATTTGGAACTTCCACAACCTCTCTGAGAGCGGAAATCATTCCCTCTTCGAAGTCATTATTTCAGACTTCCATCTCATTACCTAAACCTAGTATTTTCGTGCCCGTAGGTGATGAGGGCTCCTCGTCATCCAGCTGAATAGGTTCATTATTCTGTTCCTAAGCTTCAGAAGGTCCAATCATTTTGACCAAGGACTCATCTATGGTAGCCACCAGCTCGTCAATGTTTCGAGATGCTGCTGAGCAAGATGACTCTCCCTTCCGCCTTTTTTGAATAGGTTCTACACTTGGAACTACTTCCTTTCTCTTCTCTCCAATCTCAACCAAATCTTGATGAGATGTAGCAGCATTGGAGGAATACGACTCTGTCTCGCTCAGTAGATCATACGTGAGTGTTATTCTTTTATGTCTCATCTCCTGGACATGATGGTCAACCCACCACTGAGAGTATTTAAATACTGGTCTCATTAATGTTGCTAAGTTTGAGTGCTCAGGCTCTGACCACCTCACGGGAGGAAGACGTCGACTCTCCTCGAAACGCGGCTGGATGTAGTTCCCATCGTCTTGCAACTGGTCAGGCACCCGACAAAGTTCAATCGCTCTCATGAAGTCTACTGGCATTCTGGACCATAGTCTCCTTCTGACTTTATATTCATTAGTGGCATTCGCCCAGAAGTCTTCCAGTTCCACTATGTGCTTGTACCTTCTCCCATCCACTGTCCGGATGTGATGATGTGGGTCAAAATTGACCCTGTACTTGTAGGCCGTGAACGGGTACCACTGGATTTCCAACCTAGCGCTCTCAGTTGCCTGCATTGATGGACAGGACTGCAACATGTTCCCGATGAAAAATGGGAATGTAATAGATGCCTTCTTGGTTGGCCTCTAGATGTTTTGATATTCTTCTAACTGCCTCAGGACTTTGAGCAGAATCATCTGATTTGTCAGATAAATGGGCAACTTATAGGGATTTCCAGTAAGTCCCTGGATCCTGACATATGTAAATTTTGGAAACTGGATGAACCAAGATCCGTATTTACTGATTAAACTCTTCACCCCATGACTCAGCCGTTGATGCACTCCTCCTTGAAGTGCTCTAGTAATATGCATTAAGAAGGCATCGTGCACCCTTTTGAAATGAGACTTCTCCTTGAACTGGAGTTGTGGGTAGCAATCATAGGGTTTGAGTTCATTTTCTCCATTGCCAACTTTTCCCTTGCAAACTAGTCTTGGATATTTATATGATCTGGCCAATAAGTAGACAATATACGAGCTCATGTGAAAAGACTTAGTTTGTTCCAAATTAATCAACTGCTTGTGAAGATTGTCACTTATCATTCATGACCAGTTGAACATTTTTACGCTAGAAGTGATCTCATCTATGAAGTAATACATCTAGCTCTCGAAAAATGCACCTTGCGAGTTGTTGGCTACTCTGTTCAACATCAAAATGATGTCACCAAAATCTTCTTTGAAGTTCGTGCAGCGTGGTCTCTTAGGCATCTTTTTTATTGACAGTTTAGGCTTGTCCAGCCATGCCTTGTTAACATTTGTAGCGCATAAGTCTGACTGGCTATCATACAAATGCTTAGCTTCTTCCTTCGTCTTTTAGACAGTACGAGAATGCACTGGGATGCCAAAGGTTTCTTGAATTGCCACCTCGTTGAAGTGTGCCAGAATTCTGCCGTCAGGTGCAATGATTTGCCTCTTCTAAGTGTCATAGTTGATAGCACACTCTACCATCAATTCTACACAATCTATCGCAGGCGAGAATCTAGTTGTCTGAAATATTCCGTTTCTCACCATTCTTCTGGCAATTGGTGTTGGAAGTCTGTTCTGCCCATACACTCTTTTCATGAACTCTTTGAAGTCGACATGTCCCAGATTGGTGTCTGTGACATTTTTCCATTTTGAATTAATTTTAGACTCTCGTTGGACACCTTTGCTAGCGAACTTCATTGTTGCCTTCTTGGATGTTTCACCCACCGTGGTCATCAACCTGCAGTCAAAAAATATTAACATTAATACGAAGACTTTTTAAATAATTTATTTTCATTCCTTGGGTTCGGAAATTTTACTTTCAGCTTATTAAATAATTAAATTTCTGCGAAAAAGCAAGCTGAAAGTAAATGGGTGAAGTTGAAATTTTAGCCAGAACTTTGCTAAGATGAAAAAGATAGAAGAAGAATGGCGAATCTATTCAACTAAACATCAAACCTCAGTAAAAGACTCCCGGCTGCAAATCAGATTTAAACTTTGATAATTTACTCAAAAAACAAGTGATGAAGTGCGCCCCTCTTGCACAAAAGAATTTGACTTTCAGTAGTTAAATATTTTCCTTTCTCGAGAAAATTCTTCTTCAGCATAAAATTTCTTCTTCCTCTAGGAGATTCAATCTTGCCTGCTGAATAATTGACTGCCTTAGAATTTTGAGAGAGATTAAATTTCTCTTCAGTTGTGTCTGTGAAAAATGAGTTGCTGAAACTCATTATAATGCTGAAGAACTTGATTTATTTTAGTAATTGTCTTCTTCTTTCTCGATCTTGATTTGTTTTCTCTTATTCAAACACTTTGGCCTGTAAGCAATGAAGCTCACCTGGGTTTGAGCATTATAGTGGCATTCAAGCAAGACTTTTGATTACCTTCTAGCCAACGACTTCACCTAGGAGACCATAATGACTCAGAGAATTCTTTAAGTGTGTAAGATGTGATAACTGTAAGATTTGGTGTGAAGACACAATAGATGACTTCCTTTCCAGTCAAGTACTGACCTTAACCTCAGGATACTTTAGAGACAATTAATTTAGGTTCCATAGATTTTCCACAAATATTTACTCGAGGAATATTCACAACATACCTTAGCGAGGTCAAGCCAGAATGTGTGCATGTAAGCAACATCACCTTTTTTGCAGAATGGGACACCCTCCTTATTCAAAAACTAACCAAAGCGAAGCTAAACGAAAGAAAACTAATCTAAGAAAACAACGATGACTAATCTAAGAAAAGCGAGGAAAAGCAACTAATCTAAGGAAAGCAAAAACAAAATCTGAAAGCAACAACTCTAACTATATACAAACAAGCTCCATCAAGGAAATCAAGGCCGGAAATAATGTTTCAGAAACTGCTCGTTGATGGGCAGTGGGATGTCTTCCCCTATCAAGGTCTTTAACCTGAATGCATTTTCTCCCAATATCTCAGCAATTTAGTACGGTCCTTTCCATAAGTTATCAAACTTATCGTGATCCCTTCTTCGTTCATGGTCTTTATCCCAATATAGGACTAGGTCGGATATTCTGAAGGACTTCGTTGTTGTGCGCTTATCAAACCATCGTTTGACAATCCCTTGGTGCTTAGCAAAGTTTTTGAGAGCTTGATCTCTCTATTCTTCCAGTAGCAATAATTGTGAAAGACGAATCTGAACTCTATCATTTGGGTCTAAGTATTTGTGGATGAATCTGAGTGTCGAAATTCTCAGTTGGATGGGAAAGACAGGATATTTCCCATAGACTAAATGATATGGAGAGGTTCCCAATGACCTCTTGGCTCTTGTCCTATCTGCCCATAGAGCAAACCTGAGTTGAGAATGCCAATCTCTCGGATTCTGATCCAGCAATTTCTTGATGACACTGAGCAGATTCTTGTTCGTGGACTCTGCCAATCCATTACCCTGGGGGTAATAATTCGAAGAAAATTTTAGGGTGATCCCATAATCGAATGCCTAATTTGAAAATTTTAATGAAGTCAATGTGGAACCATTGTCGCAAACAAGGGCCTTAGGACAACTGAATCGAGTGATGATATGTTCCTCTAAGAACCTGATTACTGCATCTGTTGTGCAATTCTTCAGTGCCTGTGCCTCAGGCCATCTGGTGCAATAGTCTGTCGCCATGAAAATATGTTTGTGTTGTGCTGACGATGGTGGGTTTATCATGCCGATATTATCAAGTCCCCACATTGTGAATGGTTTCACTTCCGTGATTGGTTGTAATGGCATAGTGGGATTCCTTTCAGGGGTTGCAGTAATTTGGAAAATGTGGAAAGTTTTGACATGCTCATATGCATCTTTGAAAATAGAGGGCCAATAGTACCCTGCTCTCAAAATATGATAAGCTATGGCCTGACTTCCTCCATGTCCTATCCCAAATTTAGAATGGAAATGCTCCATAATTCTCTTAGCTTCATTGTTTCCCACACATCTTAAGTATATTCCTTCATGATTCCTTCAATGGAGAATGGACCCCTGGAGCATATAGCGTTGACATTTAAGCCTGAAGGCTCACTTTTGTGCTGGGTTCATCTATGTAGGATACTTGTGATTTATCAAGTACGCGATGATATCATAGTACCATTCTTCTGGGGAAGTATCGGTCAATACATACGTTTGTTGCACTAAGTTAGGCTCTT
This sequence comes from Sequoia sempervirens, assembly GCA_007258455.2. Taxonomy (NCBI): domain Eukaryota; kingdom Viridiplantae; phylum Streptophyta; class Pinopsida; order Cupressales; family Cupressaceae; genus Sequoia; species Sequoia sempervirens. The sequence goes on from VDFB02324824.1 coordinate 62,281, forward strand.
CAATGGCCATTGTCTGAGCTAGAGCTTGTCCATAGATCAGCTTCATTGGTTGCAACTCAATATCATATTCTTGGATAGTGGCAACCCACTTTCCTCTTCTCTCCCCTAGCTCATTTTGCATTAGGAGTGTCTTGACAGCTGCATCAGGAATGATGGAAAAGACTTTACTCCTCAAGATATAATACCTAAATTATTTGATGTCCTTTACCAATGCATGGGCCTATTTTTCGATACTCGGATATCTCAATTCAGCATCCTTGAGAGGTGAGCTCATGAAAGCTATGGGATGCTCGTCCCTCTCTTATGTTCTCTAGGTTAACATTGCTGCACAAGAATGTTCTGATGCGAAGGAGTACAAGTAGAAAGGCTTCGTATAATCTGGGCTAACCAAGACAAGAGAATCAACGATGGCCTGCTTGATTTCTTCAAATGCTTTCTTCATCGACGTGGTCCACTCCATTTTCGCATCCTTTAACATCTCATTTCAGGGTTTCACTATCTCAGCAAAATTGGTGATAAATTTTCTAACAAAATTGATCTTCCCGAAAAAAGATCTCAGTTCCTTCTGGCTAGTAAGTAGATGAATCCTTGATATTTCCTCTATACGTTTAGGATCAATCAATATTCCTCTCTCAGTGGTCGGGTGGCCTAACAATTTGCCTTCGGTGACCCCGAATATGCATTTCTTTGGATTTAAGGAAATCCCATACCTTTGGCATTTTTAAAATACCTTCCTTAGGTCCTCCACATGGTCCTCTCTCTTCTTTGAGAACACTGTTAGATCATCCATATAGATGATTATACACTTTCCAATTAGATCTCGGAAGGCGATGTCCATGGCCCTTTGAAACATGGCCCCTACGTTAATTAGCCCAAAGGGCATTCTTTTGTAGGCAAAGGTTCCCCATTTCGTTGTGAATGCCATTTTCAATCTGTCTTCATATTCTACTAGGACCTGGTTGTACCGGGAATATCCGTCCAAAAAGGACATTATTCGCGAACCATTGACAATTTGTAACACTTCATCAAGCGATGGCAGTGGGTGATTGTCTTTTTTGGAGGCTCTATTTAAATTTCGGAAGTCGACACAAAGTCTGATTTCTCCATTTTTCTTTCGTATTCGGACCAGATTGGCGACCCACGTTGAGTGATGCACTGGGAATATGATTCCTGTTGTCAATAGTTTCTTGACCTCCTGATGGATGAGTGGTTCCAGCAATGGATTAACCGGTCTCCTGCGCTGTCTGAAAGGCTTACTTCCTGGCTTGAGCATAATTGTATGCGTAATGATGGAGGTATCGTAGGTTCTCAAATCTTCATAGCTCCATGCTATGACGTGAAGAAACTATCTTAAGCTCTGATAATTCCCACCTTCTCTTCAGGTGTGCAAGTCTTTCCTATGCATACATTTTTGATATCGTGCTCTGATCCCAGGTTCACTTTCTCGTACTGATCACCTTCAACCCTTTGACTTTTCATCTAGTCAATTTGATCTTGGTCAAATATTCTCTCTAATTGTATCATCCCTTTTGGAATGATGTTTTTCTTTAAGTTAAGGATACCATCATCATCAAATTTGACTTCCCTTTGTGTTTCTTCCTCATCAATAACTTGCGCTGCAAAAACATCTGCACTTGTTAAAAACTCACGAATGTGGTCATCGTCTTCAAAAACTTGAAAGTGTGTAATATTATCTGGAATAGATGGTATGGATGATAGCTCTACTGTGAACTGACTTATGCCATCCATGGCTAGCGGCTCCAGTGAACTGGCTGCTTGTGCCAACTAATTTGCTACTTGATTATTCGATCGGTTCATGGATTGAATATTGAAAGCGTCAAAGCTCTCAATAATATCCCACACTCTGTTGTGGTAACATGTCAATATTTTATTATGGAAAACATATTGTTTCTTCACCTACTTCATGACTATCACTGAATCTCCAAGAGTGTGCAATACTCTTGCCCCTTTTCTTAGCGCAAGCAGCAACCCATGAATCAGAGATTCATATTTTGCTTCATTGTTCGTGCATGGGAATTCTAGTTTGTGAGCAGCAAGATATACCTCTCCTTTCGGACTGATCAACTCGAAATCAACTCCAACTCCTTTCTTCGATTGGGATCCATCAAACTTTAAGATCCAAACTTGTTCTTGTTGCGAAGACTGCGGAGTTTATGGGTTTTCATTTTCTTCTTGATGTTCTTGCTCAAGTTCTATCTCCTGTATTCTTACTGAGGTAAATCCATCGATGTGATTGACCTCTGCATGGTCTGAAAAGCCTAACGTTTGTGGGATACTTCTCTGCACTTCTTTTATGGCCCTATGGCACATCTTACAAATGAATTCTGAATGAGCCGTGTTATGTACTTGGCACCAATTTGGTAACAACAAATCCTGAATATGAATATCATCATGCAATTATGTCTTCATTTGGACAGTCCTCTAGACAAAGTTTCTGAAACTTTCAAACATTCTTCTATCACTGTCTTGGGAGCTCTCCCCTTCTTCAATTAACACATTTTTGGAGTCAGCCATCTGATTACTTCCCTGGATTGACTCATGCAACATGAGAACTTCATTTTTTTTAGGCCTGTAAGTGCCTAAATCTATCTTTAGAAACGATATCTCATTGTTCTCTCCGTATTCAATAATAATTAACTTGGGTCTTGGTGTGCTATCAATCCTTATTTGGTTTGGGACTCCTTTCCATGGTAGCCACATATGGGAAAAGTCTGTAGCAATATATCCGTTTAGCCTCCTTGCCCAGTCTCTACTCAAGAGCATGTCATACCCGTCAGGAATATCCACCACTGAGATGTCTATACAGCTTTGTATTCTCGAGTCTACCGCTAATTGCATGTAGATATTGTTTAATTCTCCCATAATTGGGACTTCCGTTTTATCTAACAGTGTGACTTTCTTGTTGGTTCTTGCAGGTACAAGCCCCAGCTTATTGGAAATAGCTAGTGGCATCACGTTGCTTGAAGCACCAGAATCCACTAGGAAGTTGTGTAGCATTTTTCCAAATATTCTAATTGACAATAGAAACAGAGCAATTTTGTCTTTTCCCTAGTAAAAGACTACCAGATGTTTGTCCTGATTGTTGATATCTAGGTTCTTCTCTTTCTGCGTTCTAGGAACAATATCTCTTTTGGGCGGGGTATGCGGTTGCTCATTTGCTAGGACTTCTTCTCGGAAAATATTTGTGTCCATAAGGACTTCTTCTGGTGACATGTCCCTTTGATTAGAACTTCTAGATGATGTATGGGTCATTCCTACAACACCAGAAGGTTGTTGCAGAGTATCAAATACATCTCCCATCGCTTCTAATTCAGCAATATTAGTATTTGTTGGAGCATTGGGTGCCCCTCTATTTGGTACATTTTGTGGAACGTTTCTTGGAACAAGTGCTTCAGTCAAACTGCCCAAAAGTGTCTCCCGAATCTCAGGGACTCTCATTAACTCGATCAGAGGCAAGCTGACCTTCATTCGTTCGAATTCCTCCAACACATACGAACTTAACCTCTTTAGCTCTTCCCAGAGACAGTCTCTTGTTTGAGCTTGAACCTGTTCTACTTGAGGGTTCGCTTGACTTGTTTGTCCCGCCTAGGAAACGGTAGCTTGTCTGGTTTGTTCTGTTCGTGGAGTGATGACTTGTCTAGCTCCATTTTCCTAAGCATTTTGCTGATGGTGTTTTGGCGAATCTCTAGGAAGAGATGGCACATTGGTAGCATTTGGATTTGGTGGGGTCTGGAAATTGTTTGGTGGAACAAACGTAGTCAAAGGTTCACTTTGATGATTATTCCTCTGGTATATCCTAAATGGATTTCAGATGCCTGTTGAAGCACTTCTCTAGTTCCTTTCACCAAAACACTATTATATAGTGGAGGGAAATTAGAACCATTGACTGTAGATGGCTGACTAGATGGGTCTTGAGTTTCTGGTCCATCTTGGTATATTGGCGCCTCCACTGGGCCATTTGCAGATGCGGGTGGAAATCTTTGATTATGTTGATACTGTGGGTATTCCTGGGGAGGAAATTAGACACTTTCAATCACAAGAGCCTGATCATACCTTGGTGCAGGAACTAATTCATATCCGGTTACTGGAGGATCTTCTGCCTCTGAAATCCTTCTCTTGCTTCTGAAAATGTCTGCGGCTACTTGGAACTCACGACAATGTAACTCGAAATGATGGTCTGTGTTGTGCAGTCTACACCATCCTGATAGTGCTGCTTCAGCTAGGAATACCTTGTCTGCCGGATGATTGTCAGCTGGTTGATTATCCAAGGGTGATGGTACAGTACCATTATTAGGTCCGGTGTTCCAAGTCTTCTTTTGGAAGCTTGAATTGTTATTCCAGAAACCTTGATTGTTCCCTTGATAATTTTGACTGTCCCTTTGATAGTCGGAATGACCTTGACCTTGGTAATTCCCTTGAGGTGCATGATAGCTCTTTTGAAAATTCTGAATTTGGCTATTTTATCCCTTCAAATAGGTGACCTTAGTTGTCAGCTTCTTGACTTGTTCAATCAAGTCCTTCATTTTGTCCTCTTCTTGAGTTCGTGTTGAAGTTGTAGCATTTTGAAGATATATGGGTTGAGCCGATGGTACTTAGGACATACGCGCTCCTGGATGGAGGACCATTTGATTGCCCACTGGAGGAACTGGGTTCAACATAGGTGTTTGATGAGCCAATGCCTAATTAATGTCTTAGACTTGATTCTAGGAGGCTGCGTTTCCCAAGTAATTGAGTGGACTAGGAGCCATACCTACTCCTAGACTAGTGCTAGCTGTAATTGCTGCAGCATATGCTCACTTCAGGTCCACTGGGAGATGGGTTTGTTGACTTCACAAACATGGCGGTAAGATAATCCAAAGCTTTATAATAAATGGGCAATGCCGCTGCATTGTCTAACAAATAAGGATCCCTCAGCCGGGTATAAGCCTTGTGGAATATGTTATTGAATGTGCTAATAGGCTCATGTTTTTGTCTTTTGACTTCCACAAACTACCTATATAGATTAGATGGAGAAATGGGTGGCCTGAATTTCTCTAAGAAAGCGGTCTTCATCTGTTGCCAAGTGCGGATGGAGTTAGCTGGAAAATGGATGTACCAGTAAGACGCTTCTTCGTCAAACGTGTAGGGGAATAATCTACAGGCAACATCTTCTTCTTGGATATCTCTATTTTGAAGATCTTCGAAAGCTTGATATGTTCATCTGCAGTGTGGTTCAAGTCACCACTATGGAACTTGGAACAAAAATGTTCTGAATTCTTTGGTAAATCATGGTAAACACCAAACGTCATAGGCGACGCATTAGCTGGATGCCATGCCATTGGAGCATTTGGGTGGTTCACTTGAATTGGTTGAACTGGTTGAACTGGTTGCATTGGTTGTGCAACCACTGGAACTTGTTGACGATCTGGAACTAGAGTATGTGGTGGAGAGGTTTGAAAGAGACCAAAAGGAATTTCCTCACTTGGCACTTCTTCACTGGACCCAACTGCGCTAGATGTTCCCTCCTGTGATGCTTCAAATTTCTTTCTCTACCTATTCCTGTAAGGTGATAGCTCTATAAATTCTTTAAAAGAATTTGGAGTGGATCTAGTAATTCTCTGAAGTTTATTTGCTGAGAAAGAGCCAATTCGATCCGGCATGTTCTCCTTCACTCTTGTCGAGGTGGTGTAGGAGCTGGTGGTGCAGGAGCTGCTTGGTTCGCCTCTTGGTTCACCTATCGGTTGGCTTGTCAGTTTTTCTCTCGTTGAAGAGCCTCAAATCTTTCAACAAGGAGGTCCCTTTGAATATTGAATTCAATTCGTCGTGCTCTTTCTTCTTCTTCCTCAAGAATATAGCGCATGCGAAACCAATTAGGAGAACTTCTCCTCACTTGCCACGCGAGGCTGAATAGTTTGGTAATGATATCCTCTTGTTCATCGTGAAAACCCAAGTTAGGCTGTAACACTGGCTGAGGATCTTGATTAGGATTAGGAACGTTGGCTGGGAGCACCATTCTTCATCTTACTATCAACAATTGGATTTGAGGATGAGCCTGTAGCATATGATCATTCTATCTCATCAAAGGTTTGCTTCAGACGATCAATTTTCTACCTTATCAAATCTCTCTTGATTGCTTCCTCAAATCTCTTTCCGTTTTCTTCTTCTCTAGCAAGGACACGGCTTGTCTATCCAAATTGAGCACGATCGGTCTATGTCTTCCAAGCTAGTGTGTACAACTGGTCAATGATATCTATCAGTGGTTGATCCGGTTGTTCAACAAGTACATGAAATAGAAACTCATGTGGTAGTACCATTCTGCATCATGCCTACTACTTTAACTTGTAAATGATCCCTTGTGATGTAGATCCCTCCTTCTAGCGCCAATTCTATGTTGGTGCCTAGGAGGAGAGGCAAGCATATACACAAGTGATGCAGCAAAGATTTATTTTCATTCAGCCCTCTTGGAATAATTTGTTCTTTCTTTGTTCAGCCCTCTTGGAATAATTTGTTCTTTCTTTGTTTAGCCCTCCTTCTAGCACCAATTCTATGTTGGTGTACGTTTTATCATCCACCACCGAACACACAAAATAAAATGTCCAAAGACACTCTATCCTCTCTCAAAAAACCACCGCGTATGCTAAGCTGGTCTAAGGAACTGGCAGTTGTTAAATGAAGCTCTTGGAGCGAAATTAGTGTGGAATTTATATGCCAACCCAGAGCTATTGTGGGTTAAAATTTTAAAGGCTAAATATCTTGATTCAAATGAGGAGCAAAGAATATTGACAATTCACAATCCTCCAAAGGGATCTGCGATATGGAATTTTATTGTGTCTTGTAGACCTGTGATTCTAAATCATCTCTCTTGGCAAATTGGCAATGGTATGAAGGCTAATTTCTGGGAGGACTCGTGGGATGGTTTGCCAAACATTGGTGAAGGGCCTGATACGATGGCTCTCAAACAGTATTTTTCTCAAAAGTGGGGAACTAAGGTTCATGACTACTTGGCTTTAAAGCAGGGATCTTTAGGCAATGTATGGGTTTGGAAAGATGTTGTGGGGGAGGAGCTCTTAGAGGAGAAAATTTAGAGTATGAAAAGGTTGTTGCAGGGAAGGAAAGTTTTTATCTCAAGGAATGAAGATAAATTGATCTGGTGTGGGTCTTCCACCGGTTGTTATTCGGTTAAAATCGGCTATCAACTTTTGGACTCGTTGGAGAGGGAGATCTTTTGGGCAAAATATTTATGTTGGAATAAGCATGTTCTCCCAAAAGCAGGAACTTTCGCTTCGTTAGCTGTCAAGGGTAGAATTCTGACTGGTGATAGGCAGAAACGTTTGGGTTTTGCTGGCCCATCCAAGTGTGTCCTATGTGATAAGGATGAAGAATCAGTTGACCATATGCTTTTACAATGTGAGATGGCTACAAGGTGTTGGGATTTCGTGCGACAAAAGTTAGGGTGGCAAGGCCCGATGCAAAGGACGGTGCGTGAGGTTTTTGAAAGCTGGCCAAGAATGATGAAAGGTTCCTTTTTGTCTAGCATTTGGGTGGTGACACCCTCATTGGTGATATGGGAGCTTTGGAAAGAAAGAAATAGGAGACTCTTTGTAGAGAAAAATGATTCTTTGTCAAGAGTTCTAGGGCGAATTGAGCATAGTATTGAAGAGGTTGTGAGCAGTGCAGTCTCTCAGCCACAGAATCTACGCAATCCTTTCTCTTTGGAGGATAGGAGAATACAAAAGGAATGGCCCGGAATTTGGATCAAATCTTGGCCGGGATCTGTAAAAGAGAAAGCTGGCAATGAATCTAAAAATATGGTGAGATGGGCAGAGCCTATGAATGGTTGGATTAAAGCAAATTTTGACGAGGCAGCCAAAGGTAATCCTTGTCCATCTGGTGCAAGTGTTATCCTTAGAGATCATGTTGGAAATACAATTGCATTAGCAGCAAAAAAGCTTGAAGATGGAACTAATAATTTGGCGGAAGCTAAAGCGGCTCTATTGGCAGTAAAGCTGGCTAAACAGTTCAGAGTTAGGAAACTGCATTTAGAAGGGCTCTTTAATAATTATTTAGGCCATTAAATTTGGGGAGACGAATGCATGGCATCTTCAAAATTATGTCAAATCTATTTCAAAAGATTTGGAAACCTTCGATGACTTTGTGGTTAGTCATATAAAGAGAGATGGGAATAGGGAGGCGGATATTATATCCAAGTGGGCCGTGTCTTTTGAGGAAATTGAAAAAATGGTCGTTGAGGATTTTAGGGATGATTTTATTCAATGAATTTTTGGGTTGGCTCGATGCCAGATAGTGTGGTTTTCAAAAAAGCTTAAACGGTTGTTTGACTTTTTTTTGATGTGGAAGGTTTTGTTGGCAGTTTTTGAAGTCACGGGTGGTGTATAGGGAAATGAAACTTCCGAACAAAAAGAATTCAATTTCTTTCCTCAAGTGGCAGTCCTTTTGAAGGATGTGAGGATGATGACGGGTGCAGTTTGAAGGCAAAGGACGGTTAGGAACTAAGTGGCATATGGAATTTAAAGATGCTTAGCTATTCTTTTCTTAAAAATTTCCACCAAGTGGTATGTTTTTGTGTACTAATTGCAATTTAAGATGTTTATTGAAGCTGGCGGAAGTACCAAAAATAGACGTGAAAGGTGTCCGGGTTTTAAATAGAGAAAAATCAAAAATTTGGTGACATAATTTTCAAGTTCTACAGCGGAGGTTTAGGGTGCAAGCTATTTACAGATGGAGGCGATGTGGGGTTTCTCCACAAAACTATAATAGAAAGGTTTTTTCGGGCATCCAACAATGCAACGTCTGAAACAGGTGCTAAAAGTAAACCAAAATGCGGTGGTGGAAGCAGTGGTTGGGGTTTTAGGACCGCATTTCATGGATGCATCACACAGGGGCCGTCTTAATGCTAACATTGCATCAATGGTGTTTGCGTGGGCAATGGAGCTGGGGGAGGACGCTAAGGAAACCAAATGGGTAATGCTAAAGCTCTTTGATAAAGCGTTATTAGGGAAATTGGATTTGTTTATGGAATGGGTGGTGTCGGGTGTGGGTTTTGACGTTTTAGAAGGTATAGAAGACATGGACGAGGCCACCGAAGAAGGGTTGATTCCGTTTGTTAGGTGGAGACGACAAACGAATAGAGAGGAATACAAACAAACAATCTCAGTGGCGTGGGAGAAGCTGAAAACAGAGCTTCATCGACAGGATGTGGCCAAGTGAGAGGTGAATGCAAGGGTGTTGTGTCACTTCCCACAAAAGAAACGGGGTCTGAGGAGGAGGAGTCGACGGGTCGGGAATATATTTGCAAGTGTGGTTTGAGGAAAATGACATTAAGGTTTTTTGGTTTTAATGCAAGTGTTTTTTTGGAGCTGTGGAGCGAAAGATGTTAGGGTTGAGCTGCTGTTGGGAGCATGTGGATGGCGTTCAAGGTGTGACAATGTTCGACGTCTTCACGAACCTGAGGTAGAATGAACTGGTGTTTTGGTAGGCTGCAATGGTTCTTTCGATGTTGTTAGTGGGCCACAGATTTTCAAGAAGCTTAGCTATGGGTGGAGCCAGGGGGTGGGGACTATTCCTATGATGGTGTCTTTACAATTTCCAATGGGAGGGTCTAAATGAATTCAATGGCAGATTGGTGCTCATGGTAGCTTTTTGTATGTTATAATTGCTTTTGAATAATGCTCGGGAAGGTTATTTTATGTTTTAATGTTACAATGTAAATTTCCTATTATTATTAATAAATTATCACCTTTTACCGATCAAAAAAAAAAAAAACAAGGGGACTTACGTTAAAGGAATTTTCACAAGTTTGGGACTCAGGCGGATTTATCATTAAAGGATTCTCTTCAATTAGGACTTCAATGTGGATCTAAAAAAAAAACAGCAAAAGATAAGGGTTTAGGGGATTTATTCTATGCCTACGAATTTAGAGAAAGTAAAGATTCGGTAAAAGGGATAACCGCACTTTGTTTCGCCTCCCTTGGACAACTTACGCAAAGTGGGTGCAATCTTCAAAGGGTGTGATAATGATTTTAAAGCCTCGAATGAGACTGAAGTTAAGCTTCCACAATTATAAGCTAAGGCTAACTTTACGCATCGAATGCAAATCATCCATTCGAAGAAAGTATGAGCAACACTTCACCATTGAATCCATACGATCAATCTCTCATTCACTTAACCAATTTTCAAAAGCAAATTCTACTTAATTTGATTCTAACTTTAATCTACCTCTAATCTATGGTAGAAGAATATATGCAACCTCACTTACTATTTGACAATAAAAGTTATTCAAAGAAAATCATGCATAAGAGCTTTTATTATCGGAAATAGTCTTAATGCAACAATCTCATATATTGTTTCCACTACAAAATGAAAAATGAGAGATAACCAGTTTAAATAGAGTTTCAAAAATCAAATGAAGGGTCGAGATCAAAACAATATCGATGGCCAAGATTATTACAACTCAACCCTAATTAGGGTTGCCCAAAATAATATGAGTTATAAATCAGTGAACAATCAGTAATAGGCAGTGAAGTGGCAGTTGGAGCTATCATCAAGGAGAGGCGTCCCTATCTGCTTGGTCAGCATTGCACTCGACGAACCTGGACACGACTGCGATAACCTCCTCCATCGTGACAGGCGGCAGCATACTAATCCAGAATTCTAATCCATCCAAGTTCTCAGCACACTTGGTGAATGTACTTGCCCAATCCGCCTCCTGCTTCACAAAATCATTCCGGATGGTCAAGAGACTTACCACTTTCACAAAGTCCTGTCTCAGAATTGGTCCAGTAGTCGAGAAGAAAACCTCCTGAACCCTATGTTTCAACCTCTCCAGCTGCATGTCATTTTCCCGGACAATCTCATGGTTGAACACCTTTGTAGCTGTCATATAATTTTTTTCCCGGATTTCTTTTACCTGCTTTTCAACTCTGAGCCAATCCGCTTTCGCCTTTTCCAAGACTTCTCTCTGTATAGTCACTGCCCAAAAACAATGGTGAAAATCATAAGCTGCTCCTGCAGCAATCACCCCTCTTTCAACCAACTCCTCTCGTGGAGTGTCCTTCAGGACCCTAAGGCTTGGAATAAGCCTCTCCTGCATGTTTGGAATACATTCCCATGTCTCTGCCATATCAACAAGTCTGGAAAGAAAAGCAGAGGTTTTCCCATAGGCAAGTGCCAGTTTCTCCATGAACGAGGCTGCCTCACTGCCTTTGTTTGTCATCCATTCCTAAGCCTCCTTGGCTGTAACCATCCCCTACTCTACGTCCTTGGCTACCTCTTGTGAGGAATTGAGGAGAGGAGGAGCCACCGCATCACCCTGATCAAGTGGTTGGGTCAGATGTCGTATGTACTCCTTCAGGCGTCCAACCTCCTTTTTATATTCTTTCTTTTGAGCCACTTCCTTTCCAATCTCGCTTTGATGGTCGAGACAGAATTATCTAGTTCCTCCACTTCCTAACCTTTTTTAGTTGGGCCAAGATCAATGGTGGTTATGGCGTACTCTTGATGGGTGATCTCATCCTGTGGCTTGTCCACTGTCGATACTGCGATGTGTATGGAACGACTGCCTGCCTCGTCCCACCGAATGGTGGAAAATTTCTTGGCAGGATTCTTAATTGCAACCTGTTCCAACCTTGCCAAAAAATCTGCAATATCGTCTTCCTCTTGAGCTTCTATAGCTGCTTGAATCTTCATCCTCTCTATCAGCCAATCTAGAATGGTCTACTGCTCGATTCCATCTTCTACTTGAACCTCTTCCTCATTTGGAACATCCACAACCTCTCTGAGAGCAAAAATCATTCCCTCTTTGAAGTCATTATTTCAAACTTCCATCTCATTATCTGAACCTAGTATTTCCGTGCCCGTAGGTGATGAGGGTTGCTCGTCATCCAGCTGAATAGGTTCATTATTCTGTTCCTGAGCTTCAGAAGTTCCAATCATTTTGACCAAGGACTCATCTATGGTAGCCACCAGCTCGTCAATGTTCTGAGATGCTGCTGAGCGAGATGACTCTTCCTCCGCCTTTTCTGAACAGGTTCTACACTTGGAACTACTTCCTTTCTCTTTTCTCCAATCTCAACCAAATCCTAATGGGATGCACCAGCATTGGAGGAATACGACTCTCTCTCTCAGTAGATCATACGTGAGCGTTATTCTTTTATGTCTCATCTCTTGGACATGATGGTCAACCCACCACTGAGAGTATTTGACCACTAGTCTCATTAATGTTGCTAAGTCTGAGTGCTTAGGCTCTGACCACCTCACGGGAGGAAGAGGTTGACTCTCCTCAAAACGCGGTTGTATGTAGTTCCCATTGTCCTGCAACTGGTCAGGCACCCGGCAAAGTTCAATTGCCCTCATGAAGTCTACTGGCATTCTGGACCATAGTCTCCTTCTGACTTCATATTCATTAGTGGCATTCACCCATAAGTCTTCCAGTTCCACTCTGTGCTTGTACCTTTTCCCATCCACTATCCAGATGTGAAGATGTGGGTCAAAATTGACCCTGGACTTGTAGGCCGTGAACGGGTACCACTGGATTTCCAACCTGACACTCTCACCTACCTACGCTGATGTACAAGACTCCAACATATTCCCGATGAAAAATGGGAATGTAACAGATGCCTTCTTGGTTGGCCTCTAGATGTTTTGATATTCTTCTAACTGCCTTAGGACTTCGAGCAGAATCATCCGATTTGTCAGATAAATGGGCAACTTATAGGGATTTCCAGTAAATCCCTGGATCCTGACATATGTAAATTTTGGAAACTGGATGAACCAAGATCCGTATTTACTGATTAAACTCTTCACCCCATGACTCAGCCGTTGATGCACTCCTCCTTGAAGTGTTCTAGTAATATGCATTAAGAAGGCATCGTGCACCCTTCTGAAATGAGACTTCTCCTTCAACTGAAGTTGTGGGTAGCAATCATAGGGTCTGAGTTCGTTTTCTCCACTGCCAACTTTTCCCTTGCAAACTAGTCCTGGATATTTATATGATCTGGCCAATAAGTAGACAATATACAAGCTCATGTGGAAAGACTTAGTCTCTTCCAAATTAATCAACTACTCGTGAAGATTGTCACTTATCATTCGTGACCAGTTGAACATTTTTACGCTAGAAGTGATCTCATCTATGAAGTAATACATCCATCTCTCGAAAAATGCACCTTGCGAGTTGTCGGCTACTCTGTTCAACATCAAAATGATGTCCCCAAAATCTTCTTTGAAGTTCGTCTGACGTGGTCTCTTAGGCATCTTTTTTATTGACGGTTTAGGCTTGTCCAGCCATGCCTTGTTAACATTTGTAGTGCATAATTCTGACTGGTTGTAATACAAACGCTTAGCTTCTTCCTTCGTCTTGTAGACAATACGAGAATCCATTGGGATGCCAAAGGTTTCTTGAATTGCAACCTCACTCAAGTGTGCCAGAATTCTGCCATCGGGTGCAATGATCTGCCTCTTCTGAGCATCATAGTTGATAGCACACTCTACCATCAATTATGCACAATCCATCGCAGGCGGAAATCCAGCTGCCTGAAATATTCCATTTCTCACCATTCTTCTGGCAATTGGTGTTGGAAGTTTGTTCTGCCCATACACTCTTTTCTTGAACTCTTCGAAGTCGAGATGTCCCAGATTGGTGTCCGCAACTTTTTTCCATTTTGAATTAATTTTAGACTCTCGCTGGACACCTTTGCTGGCGAACTTCATTGCTGCCTTCTTGGATGATTTGCCCACCGTGGTCATCAACCTGCAGTCAAAAAGTATTAACATTAATACAAACACTTTTTAAATAATCTATTTTCATGCCTTGGGTTCAAAAATTTTACTTTTAGCTTATTAAATAATTAAATTTCTGCAAAAAAGCAAGCTGAAAGTAAATGGGTGAAGTTGAAATTTTAGCTAGAACTTTGCTAAGATGAAAAAGACAGAAGAAGAATAGCGAATCTATTCAACTGAACATCAAACCTCATTAATAGACTCCCGGCTGCAAATCAGATTTAAACTCTGATAATTTACTCAAAAAGCAAGTGATGAAGTGTGCCCCTCTTGCACAGAAGAATTCGACTTTCAACAGTTAAATCTTTTCCTTTCTCGAGAAAATTCTTCTTTAGCATAAAATTTCTTCTTCCTCTGGGAGATTCAATCTTGCCTGCTGAATAATTGACTACCTTAGAATTTCGAGAGAGATTAAATTTCTCTTCAGCTGTGTCTGTGAAAATTGAGTTGTTGAAACTCATTATAATGCTGAAGAACTTGATTTATTTTAGCAACTGCCTTCTCTTCTCTCTTCTCTCGATTTGTTTTCTCTTGTTCAAACAGGAAAGTTTCCTTTATTTTTTGAAAAGAATCCATGTCAAGCTTATCCACGCAAATCTCTTTGATTCTCAAAAATTCAATTTATCTTAGATGTTGATCTTTATTTTTCAAACTTTGAAAAACACATTAAATATTCAATTAAATTTGATTTTTTCCAACTTTAATTTCATGACGAATTTAATTTTGCCCATTGGATTTTATCTTTGTCCGGCACAATTTATCTTCTTCCAATACACGTTTGGCGAATTTAATTTTGTGCAAAACTTTTAAATTTCTGAGTAGTTGAAAATAAATTATTAAAATATTAAAATATTTTAATTTATTCCAACCCATTCGTTTTGGACCCATGGCTATTTCAATTTTCTCTTCATTTTCTTTGGCTAAAAGTTTATTTTCCAATTTTATTCCCAATTTCATCTAGCCAAGTCAAAATTTTAGTCATTTCATCGATAAATGTTATGCCAGATCCTCATTTTTCCCTGCCATGGTGAACTTTTAATTGCACCGGGCACATTTTCTTCTGCCAAAGTCAAATTTTCTCTTTCTCAGATGAATTTCTCTAGGCAAACTCTTTGTCTGGATATCTTTATTAGGCAAAATTCCTTGACGCTTGACAAATTTTTATCTCCTCTGGCCAAGGGCGAGCTTTCCTACCTCTTTGCCTTGTGCATTTTCTCTGTGCACTTAGCCAATTTTGCGAAATTTTCCCTGGACATCCATACTTAGGAAAAAATTTTAATCTTCCTTTCTCTTTTCGTGCTAGGAACACTTCATTTTTTCTTTTTCCATGTCCCAGACGAACTTCTAAAAGTCTTTTCTATCCTCCATCAAGACATGGCAGACTTTCCATAGCACTTGCCTTTCAAATTTAGCCTAAACTCGCACTTCTCCTCTTGAAAATGTTACAATACTTAGCCAAAATTTTAATTTTTTCCATCTTTTAGGCCTCTATACTTAGGCAAATTTTCGAATTTCTATCTTAAGGCACCAAACACTTAGTGAAATTTTTAAATTTTCTCCTTCCACATGCCTAGGCGGACTTCCTAAGCACCTTGCCAGGTAAAGGTGGACTTCAAAGATCATTATCTAACCTCCTCAAGGCTTGAGCGGAGTTTCTAGAGTCCTTGCCAAGTCTAGGCAGACTTTGGCCAAGGCTTGCCACTCTCTTCTTTAGTATGGCAGACTTTGGATGATCCAAGACAAGATGTGGCGGACTTCAAAGAGTCTTGGACATTTTCTCTTTATAGCTGGGTGGACTTTAGGAGAGTCTTGCCATCCTTCCTTGTGGCTGGGCGGACTTTGGATAGTCCATGCCATTTCTCTCTTGTGGTTGGGTGGACTTTGCAAACTTCCATGACATCTTCTCCTTCGTCCCTCTTTTCAAGGGCCATCTTCCTTACCTTGAACTTGGCGAATTTTCTAGAATTTTGACATGAATTGTATATTCTTTGGTTGATTTTTCTGTGATTTTTGCTCATATCTGACTGATTTTTGGACTGATTTTCTAGATTCTTCATGCTTTTCAGTTGATTTTCTCGTATTTTTTACCTATTTTTCCATGCTTTTTCTGATTTTAAAAAATAGGGAACCCCGTTTGGTCCAAAAATGCCAAAAATGAAACAATGAAAAAGCAAAAAAATAGGAAGTGTTAGAATTGGCCGAAAGCACAGGTGATCCTCGTCTCTCGAGCCTTTTAAGCACTTCCATGATGTTTATGCACTTCCAAGGGCTTTTTCTCAGTTCTTTTTACAAAGTCTTCAAGGTCCTGATGACCAACTTCAGTGTCATTGATTTCATCCACCTTCGAGATCACCACGGTAGGCTGAAAGACACCCTGATATTTGTATTTCATTTTTCCCTCTTTCTTAGAAGAGGATGGAGGCTTCTTTGTTGTCATCTAGAAACAACAGGATCAAGGGATATCACCTTCTTGGATCACCTGACGAGATCTTGAGAGGAACTACAAGAATAGTCAATCAACAGATGTTAGGAGAAAATTGCAATGTTGGGAAGTGTGAAGTGAGCAGGCAATTTGGAGCAAGTGCAAATGAGCTATTGTGCACGGAAAATAGAGCGTGAGCGAAGAAATAGGGTTTAGAGCACAAGCAGAGTGATTTCAAAGCGTTAGGGGAAAAAACTACCTTTTATGCAGAAGCGCTGAAAATCAATGCTCCTACACTTTGAAGATCAGTTTGCATGTAGGGGCACTAAAAATCAGCACTCCTACATGTTCAATATGTTGAGAAAATAACAAGTGTATAAGCACTAAAAATTAGCGCTAGTGCATGTATAGAAACTTAAGTTTATGCTTGGGCACTGAATTTCAACGCTCGAGCATGTCCATCCTCCTTCATGAGTTAAGTGTACAATTGGGATATTTCACTACTTCGGCATATTAAGGGGAGACACTACATGTAGGAGTGGTGATTTTCACCACTCCTACACTTGGAGTTGGTGAAAAACTTATGTGAAATGGCAGACAAATTCACCGCTTGTACATGTTGTGGTGAGGTCATTCAATGTCTAAGAGCTAAATTTTATCACTTGAACATTGAGAGGAAAATATTTCAAAACGTGAAGTGTTTCTATCATTTCAACTTACTAACACTACAATCTTCACCATTTTTACAGTATAGGAAGGGCTCGACGATCAAGAGTGAAAAGGTAAACAAAAACACCAAAAAGAAGACAAGCAAAAACAAGAAGAAAAAAATGCAGGGCGCGTTTGTAAAATAAAAAGAAACCCTAACAGGGAAAACACGAAGACCATGATAAATCAAAGAAACGCAATCATAAAACTACAGACCCTAAGTAGAGTATATGTAATGAGCACGACTGCCTAAAATAATTGAAGTCTATTTAAAGCAAGGAGAAAGACAAATAGTAACGAAGAAGAATGACAAACACGCATCTAGCAAAAAATGCAAACCCGAGTTGAGAAAAGCACGAAAAATCTTCAAGATCGCGACCCAGGTTAGAGTTGGATGAAGACCAGCACGTAGGAAGAGAGAATGGCGAAGAAAAGAGAAATATTAACTCAAAATCACTTTTAAGTCATTAAAAAGGGGTCATAAATGTAACTTAGACTCGCATTAAATGTGGCAGACTTAAAGATGAAACATATGCACGAGTGCTAAATTTTAGTGCTTGTGCATCTCAAAGACTTGGTGAAACAAAAAGTGCACAAGCACTGATTTTCAGCGCTTGTGCATCTTAAAGTTGGTGACAAAGTGTAGGAGTGTTGATATTCAGCGCTCCAACACTTGAAGTTGAAATTTGACAAAGGCATATGTAGGAGCACTGATTTTCAGCACTCCGACATGTTTCACAATTTGACTAA
Source organism: Sequoia sempervirens (assembly GCA_007258455.2). NCBI lineage: Eukaryota > Viridiplantae > Streptophyta > Pinopsida > Cupressales > Cupressaceae > Sequoia > Sequoia sempervirens. The sequence continues at coordinate 79,955 of VDFB02324824.1, forward strand.
CTCCCAAAGGTTGAGAATTGGCGAAGATACTCGTTTCGAAGCTCTTCAAAAGACCTGTTGTGACCTTTCTCACACATCGCCCCATCGCCAATGGGGACCCCCAGTAGTCTGCTTGTTTTTAGGGTTTTGTCTCCTTGCAACGGTTTCAATGAGGTCATCATTTTTAGAGTTTCAAGTCAATCCGCCGAGAGTCATTCGAGCCAATTTAATAATCCATGCTAGAATCAGTGCATAAACATCATGGAAGTGCTTAGAAGGCCCGGGAGACGAGGATCGCCTGTGCTTTCGGTCAATTCTGACACTTCCTATTTTTTAGGGAATCTGCTTTTTTTCCTTTTTCGTTTTTTTCATTTTTGGCATTTTTGGACCAAACGAGGTTCCCTATTTTTTACCTAGGATTTTGCTTTTTCTATTTTTAGAAAGTCAACCCTGGTCAACGATTCAACTTTCTATCTTTAGATCCAAAAATCATCCTAAAAATCAAAAAAATCATTGAAAGATCAAAGAGAAAATAAAAAAATCAACTGAAAAATCAGAAAAAGCATGGAAAATAGGTCAAAAATATGAGAAAATAAACTGAAAAGCATGAAGAATCTGGAAAAATCAGTCAAAAAACAGTCAGATTTGAGCAAAAATCACAGAAAAATCAACCAAAGAATATACAATTCATGTCAAAATTCTAGAAAATTCACCAAGTTCAATGTTCAGAAGCTAGCCCTTGAAAAGAGGGACGAAGAGCAAAATGTCTGGAAGTTTGCAAAGTTCGCCATGCTTGAGGAGAGGATGGCATGGACTATGGAAAGTCCACCCAGCCACAAAGAGAGAGATGTCTAGACTCCTCTAAAGTCCACCAGCCTTGAGGAACCTTGTCTAGACTCCTCTAAAGTCCGCCACATCTTGTCTAGGGTCATCCAAAGTCTGCCCAGCCTTGAGGGGAAATCTCCAAGACCTTCTAAAGTCTGCCCTCACATGTCCAAGATACTTGTGAAGTCTGCCTTGACCTAGAGGAGGTTGGAAGGTGTTCTTTGAAGTCCGCCCTTACTAGGAAAAGTGTATAGGAAGTCCACCATGGCATGTGGAAGGGGAAAATTTAAAAATTTTACAAAGTGTTTGGTGCCTAGAAGAAGAAATCCGAAAATTTTCCTAAGTATAGAGGCCTAAAGGATGGGAAATCGAAATTTTGGCTAAGTGCTTTGATATTTTCAAGAGGTAAAGTGCTAAGTTTGAAAGGCAAGTGTTATAGAAAGTCCACCATGGCATGTGGAAGGTGGAAAAGACTTAAGGAAGTCCGCCTAAGCCAAGGTGAAGAAAAAATGAAGTGCGCCTAGCGTGAAGAGAGAAGAAAAATTTAAAATTCGCCTAAGTATGGAGAAAATGTTATAAAGTTGGCTAAATGCACAGAGAAGTTGCACAAAGCAAAGAGGTAGGAAAGTCCGCCCTTGGCTAAGGGAGATTAAAATTTTGTCAAGCATCATGTAATTTCACCTAATGAAGACATCCAAACCAAGACTTTGCCTAAATTAAATTCACCCAAGCAAGGAAAAAATTGACTTTGGCAAAAGAAAATGTGCTAAGTGCAATTTAAAATTCGCCATGGCAGGAAAAAATAAGGATCTGGCATAACAATTGTCGACGAAATGGCTAAAATTTTGACTTGGCTAGACGAAATTGGGAATAAAATTGGAAAATAAACTTTTAGCCAAAGAAAATGAAGAGAAATTTGAAATAGCCATGGTTCCAAAATGAACGGGTTGGAATAAATTAAAATATTTTAATATTTTAATAATTTATTTTCAACTACTCAGAAATTTAAAAGTTTTGGACAAAATTAAATTCACCAGATGTATATTGGAAGAAGATAAATTGTGCCAGGCAAAGGCGAAATCCGATGGGAAAAATTAAATTCACCATGAATTTAAAAAATCGAACTTAATTGAATATTTAATGATTTTTTTTCAAAATTCAAAAAATAAATATAAACATTTCAGGCAAAAATTGAATTTTTGAAAATCAAATAGATTTGCCTGGATAAGCTCGACATGGATTCTTTTTGAAAAATAAAGGTAACTTGACTGTTTGAACAAGAGAAAACAAATCGAGATCGAGAAAGAAGAAGGCAGTTGCTAAAACAAATCAAGCTCTTTAGCATTATAATGAGTTTCAGCAACACATTTTTCACACACAGCTGAAGAGAAATTTAATCTCTCTCAAAATTCTAAGGTAGTCAATTATTCAGCAGGCAAGATCGAATTTCCTAGAGGAAGAAGGAATTTTATGCTGAAGAAGAATTTTCTCGAGAAAGGAAAAGATTTAATTGCTGAAAGTCGAATTCTTCTGTGCAAGAGGGGCACACTTCATCACTTGCTTTTTGAGTAAATTATTAGAGTTTAAATCTGATTTGCAACCAGGAGTCTTTTACCGAGGTTTGATGTTCAGTCGAATAGATTCGCCATTCTTCTTCTGTCTTTTTCATCTTAGCAAAATTTTGGCTAAAATTTCAACTTCACCCAGTTACTTTCAGCTTGGTTTTTCGCAGAAATTTAATTATTTAATAAGCTGAAAGTAAAATTTCCGAACCCAAGACATGAAAATAAATTATTTTAAAAAGTCTCCTTATTAATGTTAATTTTTTTTACTGCAGGTTGATGACCACGGTGGGTGAATCATCCAAGAAGGCAGCAATGAAGTTCGCCAGCAAGACTGTCCAGCGAGAGTCTAAAATTAATTCAAAATGGAAAAATGTCGCAAACACTGATCTGGGACATGTCGACTTTGAAGAGTTAAAGAAAAGAGTGTATGGGCAGAATGGACTTCCAACACCAATTGCCAGAAGAATGGTGAGAAATGGAATATTTCAGGCAACTAGATTCCCGCTTGCGATGGATTGTGCAAAATTGATGGTGGAATGTGCCATCAACTATGATGCTCAGAAGAGGCAGATCATTGCACCTGATGGCATAATTTTGGCACACTTGAACGAGGTAGCAATTCAAGAGATCTTTGGCATCCCAGTGCATTCTCGTACTGTCTATAAGACCAAGGAGGAGGCTAAGCATTTCTATGACAGTCAGCAAGACTTATGTGCTACAAATGTTAACAAGGCATGGCTAGACAAGCCTAAACCGTCAATAAAGAAGATGCCTAAGAGGCCACGCCAGACGGACTTCAAAGAAGATTATAGGGACATCATTTTGATGTTGAACAGAATAGTCAGCAACCTGCAAGGTGCATTTTTTGAGAGTTGGATGTATTACTTCATAGATGAAATCACTTCTGGCATAAAAATGTTCAACTGGTCACGAATGATAAGTGACAATCTTCACGAGCAGTTAATCAATTTGGAAGAGACTAAGTTTTTTCACATGAGCTCGTATATTGTCTACTTATTGGCCAAATCATATAAATATCTAGGACTAGTTTGCAAGGGCAAATCTGGCAGCGGAGAAAATGAACTCAGACCTTATGATTGCTACCCACAACTCCAACTGAAGGAGAAGTCTCATTTCAGAAGGGTGCACGATGCCTTCGTAATGCATATTATTAGAACACTTCAAGGAGGAGTGCATCAAAAAATAAGTCATGAGGCGAAGAGTTTAATCAATAGATATGGGCCTTGGTTCGCCCAGTTCCCACAATTCACGTATGTCATGATCAAGGGGTTTACTAGAAATCTGTATAAGTTACCCATTTATTTGACAAATCGGATGATTCTGCTCTAAATCCTGAGGCAGTTAGAATAATATCAAAACATCCAAAGGCCGACCAAGAAAGCATCTATTACATTCCCATTTTTCATTGGGAATATGTTGGAATCTTGTCCATCAGCGCAGGCAGTTGAGAGTGCTAGGTTAGAAATCTAGTGGTACTCGTTCACAGCCTACAAGTCCAGGGTCAACTTTGACCCACATCATCATATCCGGACAGTGGATGGGAGAAGGTATAAGCACATAGTGGAATTGGAAGACTTTTGGGCAAATGCCACTAATGAATATGAAGTCAGAAGGAGACTATGGTCCAGAATGCTAGTAGACTTCATGAGGGCGATTGAACTTTGCTGGGTGCCTGACCAGTTGCAGGACGATGGGAACTACATCCAACCGCATTTCAAAGAGAGTCAACCTCTTCCTCCCGTGAGGTGGTCAGAGCCTAAGCACTCAGACTTAGCAACATTAATGAGACCAGTGGTCAAATACTCTCAGTGGTGGGTTGACCATCATGTCCAGGAGATGAGACATAAAAGAATAACGCTCATGTATGATCTACTGAGCGAGATGGATTTGTATTCCTCCAATGCTGGTGCATCCCATCAGGATTTGGTTGAGATTGGAGAGAAGAGAAAGGAGGTAGTTCCAAGTGTAGAACCTGTTCAGAAAAGGCGAAAGGGAGAGTCATCTCACTCAGCAGTATCTCGAAACATTGACGAGATGGTGGCTACCATAGATGAGTCCTTGGTCGAAATAATTGGACCTTCTAAAGCTCAGGAACAGAATAATGAACCTATTTAGCTGGATGACGAGGAGCCCTCATCACCTATGGGCACGGAAATACTAGGTTCAGATAATGAGATGGAAGTCTGAAATAATGACTTCGAAGAGGGAATGATTTCCTCTCTCAGAGAGGTTGTGGATGTTCCAAATGAGGAAGAGGTTCAGGTAGAAGATGGAATCGAGCAACCGACCATTCCAGATTGGCTGATAGAGAGGATGAAGATTCAGGCGCCTGTAGAAGTTCAAGAGGAAGACAATACTGCAGATTTCTTGGCAAGGTTGGAACAGGTTGCAATTAAGAAGTCGGCCAAGAAATTTTCCACCATTCGGTGGGATGAGGCAGGCAGTCATTCCATACACATCGTAGTACCGACAGTGGACAAGCCACAAAATGAGATCACTCCTCAAGAGTATGCCATAACCACTATTGATATTGGCCCAACTACAAAGGGTCAGGAAGTGGAGGAACTAGATAATTCCGTCTCGACCATCAAAGAAAGATTGGAAAAGGAAGTGGCTAAAAAGAAAGAATATAAAAAAGAAGTTGAGCGCCTGAAGGAGTACATACAACATCTGACCCAGCCACTTGATCAGGGTGATGCGGTAGCTCCTCCTCTCCTCAATTCCTCACAAGAGGTAGCCAAGGACATAGAACAGGGAATGGTCACAGCCAAGGAGGCTTTGGAATGGATGACAAACGAAGGCACTAAGGCAGCCTCATTCATGGAGAGACTGGAACTTGCCTATGGGAAAACCTCTTCTTTTCTTTCTAGACTTTTTGATATGGTAGAGACATGGGAATGTATTCCAGACATGCAGGAGAGGCTTATTCCAAGCCTTAGGGTCCTGAAGGGCACTCTAAGGGAGGAGTTGGCTGAAAGAGGAGCGATTGCTGCAGGAGCAGTGTATGATTTTCACCATTGGTTTTGGGTAGTGACTATACGGAGAGAAGTCTTGGAGAAGGCGAAAGCGAATTGGCTCAGAATTGAGGAGCAGGTAAAAGAAATCCGAGAAAAGATTTATATGGTAGCTGCAGAGGTGTTCGATCATGAGATTGTCTTGGAAAATGACATGCAGCTGGAGAGGTTGAAACATAGGGTTTAGGAGGTTTTCTTCTCGACTACTGGACCAATTATGAGACAGGACTTCACGAAAGTGGCGAGTCTCTTGAACATCCAAAATGATTTTGTGAAGCAGGAGGCGAATTGGGCAAGTACATTCGCCAAGTGTGCTGAGAACTTGGATGGATTAGAATTCCGGATTAGTATGCTGCCGCCTGTCACGATGGAGGAGGTTATCGCAATCGTGTCCAAGTTCATCGTGTGCAATGCTAACCAAGTAGATAGGGACGCTTCTCCTTGATGATAGCTTCAACTGCCACTTCACTGGCTCTTACTGATAGTTTACTGATTGATAACTCATATTATTTTGGGCAACCCTAATTAGGGTTGAGTTGTATAATCTTGGTCGTTGATATTGTTTTAATCTCGACCCTTCATTTGATTCTTGAAACTCTATTTAAACTGGTGATCTCTCATTTTTCATTTGGTAGTGGAAACAGTATATGAAATTGTTGCATTGAGACTATTTCCGATAATAAAAGCTATTATGCATGATTTGCTTTGAATAAATTTTATTGTCAAATAGTAAGCAAGGTTGCATATATTCTTCTACCATAGATTAGAGGTAGATTAAAGTTAGAATTAAATTATGTAGAATTTGGTTTTGAAAATTGGTTAAGTGAATGAGAGATTGATCGTATGGATTCAATGGTGAAGTGTTGCTCATACTTTCTTCGAATGGATGATTTGCATTCGATGCGTAAAGTTAGCCTGAGCTTATAATTGTGGAAGCTTAACTTCAGTCTCATTCGAGGCTTGAAAATCATTATCACACCCCTTGAAGATTGCATCCACTTTGCATATGTTGTCCAGCAGGAGGCGAAACAAAGTGTGGTTTATTCCTTTCACTGAATCTTTACTGTCTCTTAAATTCTTAGGTATAGAATAGATCTCCTAAACCCTATCTTTTTGCTATTTTTTTTGAGATCCACATTGAAGTCCCATTGAAGAAGCCTTTAATGACAAATCCGCCTAAGTCCTAAACTTGTGAAAATTCCTTTAATGTAAGTCCCCTTGTTTATTACCAGCAAATCACAACGCCCATTGAGCTTATCCACACGTCAAGACCTGACAAAAGAAACCTTGGAATCGCCATATGATCTTCTCGCAATCTTAGCATATGCGGTGGTTTTTCAAGAGAGGATAGAGTGTCTCTGGACATTTTATTCTGTGTGTTCGGTGGATGATAAAACGTACACCAACATAGAATTAGTGCTAGGAGGAGGGTTGAACAAGGAAAGAAAAAATTATTCCAAGAGGGCTGAATGAAAAGAAATCTTTGCTACATCACTTGTGTATATGCTTGCCTCTCCTCCTAGGCACCAACATAGAAATTGCGCTAGAGGGAGGGGACTACAACACAAGGGATCTTTTACAAGTTAAAGTAGTAGGCATGATGCAGAATGGTACTACCACATGAGTTTCTATTTCATGTACCTGTTGAACAACCGGATCAACCACCGACAAATATCATTGACCAGTTGTACACACTAGCTTGGACGACACAGACCGATTGTCCTCAATTTGGACAGACAAGCCATGTCCTTGCTAGAGAAGAAGAAAAGGGAAAGAGATTTGAGGAAGCAATCAAGAGAGATTTTATAAGGCAGAAAATTGATCGTCTGAAGCAAACCTTTGACAAGATAGAACAATCATATGCTACAGGCTCATCCTCAAATCCAAGTGTTGATAGTAAGATGGAGAATGGTGCTCCTAGCCAACGTTCTTGATCCTAATCAAGTTCCTTAGCCAGAGTTACAGCCTAACTTGGGTTTTCACGACGAACAAGAGGATATCATTACCGAACTGTTCAGCCTTGCGTGGCAAGTGAGAAGAAGTGCTCCTGATTGGTTTCGCATGTGCTATATTCTTGAGGAAGAAGAAAGAGCACGATAAATTGAATTCAATATTCAAAGGGACCTCCATGTTGAAATATTTGAGGCTCTTCAACGAGAGCAAAATCGACAAGCCAACCGAGAGGCGAACCAAGCAGCTCCTGCACCACCAGCTCCTACACGACCTCGACAAGAGTGAAGAAGAACACGCTAGATCGAATTGGCTCTTTCTCAGCATATAGACTTCAGAGAATTACTAGATCCACTCCAAATTCTTTTAAATAATTTATAAAGCTATTGCCTTATAGGAATAGGCAGAGAAAGAAATTTGAAGCATCACAGGAGGTAACATCTAGCGCAGTTGGGTCCAGTGAAGAAGTGCCAAGTGAGGAAATTCCTTTTGGTCTCTTTCAAACCTCACCACCGCATACTCTAGTTCAAGATCGTCAACAAGTTCTAGTGGCTACACAACCAGTGCAACCAGTTCAACCAATCCAAGTGAACCACCCAAACGCTCCAATGGCGTGGCGTCCAGCCAATGCGTTTCCTATGACGTTTGGTGTTTACAATGATTTATCAAAGAATCTGGAACATTTTTGTTCCAAGTTTCACAGTGGTGACCTGAACCACACTGCAGATGAACATATCAAGCTTTTCGAAGATCTTCTTCGAAATAGAGATATCCAAGAAGAAGATGTTGCCCGTAGGCTGTTCCCCTACACATTCAATGAGGCTTCGTATTGGTATATCCATTTGCCAACTAACTCCATCCGCACTTGGCAACAGATGAAGACCGCTTTCTTAGAGAAATTTAGGCCACCCATTTCTCCATCTGATCTATATAGGCAATTTGTGGAAGTCAAAAGACAAGAACATGAGCCTATTAGTATGTTCAATAACAGATTCCGCAAGGCTTATACCCAACTAAGGGATCCTTATTTGTTAGAAAATGCAGCGGCATTGCCCATTTATTATGAAGCTTTGGATCGTCTTACCGCCATGTTTGTGAAGTCAACAAACCCGCTTCCAGTGGACCTGAAGGGAGCATATGCTATAGCAATTACAGATAGCACTGGTCTAGGAGTAGGTATGGCTCCAGGGCCACTCAATTACTTGGGAAACGCAGCCTCCCAAAATCAAGTCCAAGACATTAATCGGGCATTGGCTCATCAAACGCCTATGTTGAACCCAGTTCCTCTAGTGGGCAACCAAATGGTCCTTCACCCAGGAGCACCTATGTCCCAAGTGCCACCAGCTCAACTTATATATCTTCAGAATGCGACAACTTCAACGCGAACTCAAGAAGAGAAGGATGAAATGAAGGACTTGATTGAACAAGTCAGGAAGCTGACAATTGAGGTCACCTATTTGAAGGGACAAAATAGCCAAATTCAGAATTTTCAAAAGAGCTATCATGCACCTCAAGGGAATTACCAAGGTCAAGGTCTTTCTGGATATCAAAGGGATAGTCAAAATTATCAAGGGAACAATCAAGGTTTCCGGAATAACAATTCAAGCTTCCAAAAGAAGACTTGGAACACCGGACCTAACAATGGTATTGTACCATCACGCTTGGATAGTCAGCCAAATGGCAACCGCCCCTCTGACAAGGTATTCCTAGCTGAAGCAGCGCTATCAGGATGGTGCAGACTGTACAACATAGACCAACATTCTGAGTTACATTGTCGCGAGTTCCAAGTAGCCGCAGACATTTTCAGAAGCGAGAGAAGGAATTCGGAGGCAGAAGATCCTCCAGTAACCGGATATGAATTAGTCCCTGCACCAAGGTATGATCAGGCCCTTGTGATTGAAAGTGTATGAATTTCTCCCTAGGAATACCCACAGTATCAGCATAATCAGAGATTTCCACCAGCATCTGCAAACAGCCCAGTGGAGGTGCCAAGATACCAAGATGGACCAGAAATTCAAGACCCATCCAGTCGACCCTCCACGGTCAATGGTTATAATTTCCCTCCACTATACAACAATTTTCTAGTGGAAGGAACCAAGGAAGTGCTTCAACAGGCATCTGGAAATCCATTTAGGATATACTAGAGGAATAATCGTCAAAGTGAACCTTTGACTACATCTGTTCCACCAAACAATTTTCAGACCCTGCCAAATCCAAATGCTACCAATGTGACGTCTCTCCCCAGAGATTCGCCAGAATATCATCAGCATAATGCTCAGGCAAGTGGAGTGAGACAAGTCATCACTCCACAAACAGAACAAACCAGACAAGCTATTGTTCCCCAGGCAGAACAAACAAGACAAGTGAACCCTCCAGTAGTACAGGTTCAAGCTCAGACAAAGGACCATCCCCAAGAAGAGCTAAAGAGATTAAGTTCGTATGTATTAGAAGAATTCAAATGAATGAAGGTCAGCTTGCCTTTGATCGAGCTAATGAGAATTCCTAAGATTTAGGAGACGCTTTTGGGTAGTATGACCGAAGCAGTTGTTCCAAGAAATGTTCCACAAAATGTGCCAAATAGAGGAGCACCCAATGCTTCGGCAAATACCAATATTGCTGAGTTAGAAGTAACGAGTGACATATTTGATACTTCGCAACAACCTTCTGGTGTTGTAGGAATAGCCCAGGCATTGTCTAAGAGTTCCAATCAAAAGGACATGTCACCAGAAGAAGTCCTTATGGACACGGATATTTTTTGAGAAGAAGTCTTGGCAAATGAGCAACTGCATACCCCGCTAAGATAGGACATTGTTCCTAGAAATCAGAAAGAGAAGAACCAAGATACCAACAATCAGGACAAACATCTGGTAGTCTTCTACCAAGGAAAAGACAAGCCTGCCCCATTTCTATTGTAAGTTAGAATATTCGGCAAAATGCTACACAACTGTCTAGTGGATTCTGGTGCCTCAAGCAACGTGATGTCGCTCGCTGTCTGCCACAGGTTGGGACTTGTACCTGCAAGAACCAACAAGAAAGTCACACAGTTAGATAAAATGGAAGTCCCAGTTATGGGAGAATTGAATAATATCTACATGCAATTAGCTGCAGACCCAAGAATACAAAGTTGTATAGACATCTCGGTGGTAGATATCCCTAACGGGTACGACATGCTCTTGAGTAGAGACTGGGCAAGGAGGTTGAACAGATATATCGCCACGGACTTTTCCCATATGTGGCTACCATGGAAAGGAGTCCCAAACCAAATAAGGATTGGCAGCACACCAAGACTCAAGTTAATGATTACTGAATATGGAGAGAACAATGAGATATTGTTTCTAGAGATAGATTTAGGCATTTACATGCCTAAAAAAAATGAAGTTCTCATGTTACATGAATCAATCCAGGAAAGTAATCAAACGGCTGACTCCACAGATGTGTTAATTGAAAGAGGGGAGAGCTCCCAAGACAATGATAGAGGAATGTTTGAAAGTTTCAGAAACTTTGTCTGGAGGAGTGTCCAAATGAAGATAGAATTGCATGAAGATATTCATATTCAGGATTTGTTGTTACCAAATTGGTGCCGAGTACATAACACAGCTCATTCAGAATTCATTTGTAGGATGTCCATAGGGCCATAAAAGAAGTACAGAGAAATATTCCACAGACATTAGGTTTTTTGGACCCTATAGAAGTCAATCACATCGATGGCTTTACCTCAGTGAGAATACAGGGAATAGAACCTGAGCAAGATTGTCAAGAAGAAAATGAAAGCCCACAAACTCCGTAGTCTTCACAACAAGAACAAGTTTGGATCTTAAAGTTTGATGGATCCTGATCAAAGAAAGGAGCTGGAGCTAGTTTCGAGTTGATCAGTCTGAAAAGGGAAGTGTATCTCGCTGCTCATAGACTAGAATTCCTGTGCACGAATAATGTAGCAGAATATGAATCTCTGATTCATGGGTTACTGCTAGCACTCAGGAAGGGAGCAAGAGTATTGTATGCTCTTGGAGATTCAGAAATAGTCATGAAGCAAGTGAAGAAACAATATGTCTGCCACAATAAAATATTGACTTGTTACCGCAACAGAGTGTGGGATATTGTTGAGAGCTTTGATGCTTTCAACATTCAATCCATGAACCGATCAAATAATCAAGTAGCAAATTATTTGGCACAAGCAGCCAGTTCACTGGAGCCGCTAGCCATGGATGGCATAAGTCAGTTCATGGTGGAGCTATCATCCATACCATCTATTCCAGATAATATTACAAACTTCCAGGTTTTTGAAGACGATGACCACATTCATGAGTTTTTAACAAGTGCAGATGTTTTTGCAGCGCAAGTTATTGATGAGGAAGAAACACAAAAGGAAGCCGAATTTGATGATGATGGTATCCTAAACTTAAAGACAAACATCATTCTGAGAGGGATGATACAATTAGAGAGAATATTTGACCAAGATCAAATTGATCAGATGAAAAGTCAAAGGATTGAAGGTGATCAGTACAAGAAAGTGAACCTGGGATCAGAGCACAATATCAAAAATGTATGCATAGGGAAGACTTGTACACCCGAGGAAAAGATGGGAATTATTCAGAGCTTGAGACAGTTCCCTGACGTCATAGCATGGAGCTATGAAGATTTGAGAACCTACGATACCTCCATCATTATGCATACAATCCCGCTCATGCCAGGGAGTAAGCAGACAGCACCAAAGACCAATTAATCTGTTGCTGGAACCACTCATCCATCAGGAGGTCAAGAAACTATTGACAGCAGGAATCATATTCCCAGTGCACCACTCAACGTGGGTCGCCAACCTCGTCCCAGTGCGGAAGAAGAATGGAGAAATTAGACTTTGCATTGATTTTTAGAATTTAAACAGAGCTTCTGAAAAAGATAATTACCCGCTACCATCACTTGATGAAGTGTTACAGATTGTCAATGGTTCGCGAATGATGTCCTTTTTGGATGGATATTCCGGGTACAACCAGGTCCTAGTGGAATATGAAGACATATTGAAAATGGCATTCTCAACGAAGTGGGGAACCTTTGCCTACAAGAGAATGCCCTTTGGGCTAATTAATGCAGGGGCCATGTTTCAGAGGGCCATGGACATCGCCTTCCAATATTTGATTGGAAAGTGTATAATCATCTATATGGATGATCTAAAAGTGTTCTCGAAGAAGAGAGAAGACCATGTGGAAGACCTAAGGAAGGTATTTCAAAGATGTCAAAGGTATGGGATTTCCTTAAATCCAAAGAAATGCATATCCGGGGTCACCGAAGGCAAATTGTTAGGCCACTTGATCACTGAGAGAGGAATACTGATTGATCCTGAACGTATAGAGGCAATATCAAGAATTCATCTGCCTACTAGCCAAAAGGAACTGAGATCTTTCTTCGGGAAGATCAATTTTGTTAGAAAATTTATCACCGGTTTTGCTGAGATAGTGAAACCTTTAAATGAGATGTTAAAGAAGGATGTGAAAATGGAGTGGACCACATCAACAAAGAAAGCATTTGAAGAAATCAAGCAGGCCATCATTGATGCTCCTGTCTTGATTAGCCCTGATTATACGAAGCCTTTCTACTTGTACTCCTTCGCATCAGAACATTCATGTGCAGCAATGTTAACCCAGAGAACAGAAGAGAGGGATGAGCATCCCATTGCTTTCATGAGCTCACCTCTCAAGGATGCTGAATTGAGATATCTGAGTATCGAAAAGCAGGCCTATGCGTTGGTAAAGGCCATCAAAAAATTCAGGCATTATATCTTAAGAAGTAAGGTCTTCACCATCATTCCTGATGCAGCTGTCAAGACACTCCTAATGCAAAATGAGCTAGGGGAGAGAAGAGGAAAGTGGGTCGCCACTATCCAAGAGTATGATATTGAGTTGCAACCAATGAAGTTGGTCTGTGGACAAGCTCTAGCTCAGACAATGGCCATTGAAGGGCCTAGCTTAGTGTAGCAAACGTATGTATTGGTTGATACTTCCCCAGAAGAGTGGTACTATGATATCATCTCATACTTGATAAATCACAAGTATCCTGCACAGATGAACCCAGCACAAAAGCGAGCCTTCAGGCTCAAATGTCAACGCTATATGCTCCAAGGGTCAATTCTCCATAAAAGGAACCACGAAGGGATTTACTTGAGATGTGTGGGAAACGATGAAGCTAAGAGAATTATGGAGCATTTCCATTCTAAGTTCGGGACAGTTAATGGAGGAAGTCAGGCCACAGCTTATCAAATCTTAAGAGTAGGGTACTATTGGCCTTCTATTTTCAAAGATGCATATGAGCATTTCAAAACCTGCCACACCTGCCAAATCACTGCAACCTGTGAAAAGAATCCCACTATGCCATTATAGCCAATCACGGAAGTCAAACCATTTGCAATGTGGGGACTTGATTTTATCGGCATGATAAACCCACCATCATTAGCACAACACAGATATATTTTGACAACAACAGACTATTGCACCAGATGGTCTGAAGCACAGGAACTAAAGAATTGCACAACAGATGTAGTATTCAAGTTCTTAGAGGATCATATTATCACCAGATTCAGTTTCCCTAAGGCCCTTGTTTGCGACAATGGTTTCGCATTCACTTCATTAAAATTTTCAAATTGGGCATTCGATTATGGGATCACATTGAAGTTCTCTTCGAATTATTACCCCCAGGGTAATGGACTGGCAGAGTCCACGAACAACAAGAATTTGCTCAGTGTCATCAAGAAATTGTTGGATCAGAACCCGAGAGATTGGCATTCTAAACTCAGATTTGCTCTATGGGCAGACAGGACAAGAGCCAAGAGGTCATTGGGAACCTCTCCATACCACTTAGTCTATGGGAAAGACCCCATCTTTCCCATCCAATTGAGGATTCTGACACTCAGGTTCATGCACGAATACTTAGACCCAGATGATAGAGTTCAGATTCGTCTTTCACAATTATTGCTACTGGAAGAACAAAGAGATCAAGCTCTCAAAAACTTTGCTAAGCACCAAGGGATTGTCAAACGATGGTTTGATAAATGCGCAACAACGAAGTCCTTCAAAATATCCGACCTGGTCCTATATTGGGATAAAGCCCACGAACGAAGAGGGGATCACGATAAGTTTGATAACTTATGGAAAGGACCATACCAAATTGTTGAGATATTGGGAGAAAATGCATTCAGGTTAAGGACCTTGACAGGGGAAGAAATCCCATTGCCCATCAACAGGCAGTTTCTAAAACATTATTTCTGGCCTTGAGTTCCCTGATGGAGCTCACTTGTACATAGTTAGAGTAGTTTCTTTCGGGTTGTGTGTTTGCTTTCCTTAGATTAGTTGCCTTCCCTCACTTTCCTTAGAGTAGTTGTTTTTGTTTTCTTAGATTAGTTGTTTTCTTAGATTATTTTTCTTTCGTTTCGCTTTGCTTTGTGTTGTTTTTTGAATAAGGAGGGTGTCCCATTCCACGAAAAAAGGTGATGTTGCTTACACGCACACATTCTGGCTTGACCCCGCTAAGGTATATTGTGAATATTCCTCGGGTAAATATTTTTGGAAAATCTATGGAACCTAAATTAATTGTCTCTAAAGTATCCTAAGGTTGAGGTCAGTACTTGACTGGAAAGGAAGTCATCTATTGTGTCTTGACACCAAGTCTTACAATTATTACATTTTACACACTTAAAGAGTTCTCTGAGTCATTATGGTCTCCTAGGCGAAGTCGTTGGCTAGAAGGTAATCAAAAGTATTGCTTCAGCGCCACTATAATGCTCAAGCCCAAGTGAGCTTCATTGCTTACAGGCCAAAGTGTGGAAATATATGAAAAGAAAAGAATATCAAAAGGAATAAAAAAAGAAAGAATCAAAGAATCAAAACACTTGGCTTTTGGGTGTGCGGACATCTCTACAGGTGTACCGAATAATCAAAACAAAAGAGATAAATCACCCGAAGTAGAGCAATCTTCGTGAGATTATAGAAGATAACCTTGCCAGGGCTATGGACACTCGTTGGCAGCGAGGCTCTATCCAAGGATGCTTTTGGAGCTAAGGTAAAAAGATACACTGGAAAGCCATGACGGAACCAAAGAGTCATAGTGGTCTTAAGGGATGGGAATAAACGCATTTGCACACACTTATAACTGCAGGATAAAATGCCTTGATACAGTTTAAGATTTCTCTTCCCTTTTGAGTACTCTTCTTGGTCAAAGGATAAGTTAGTCAGAATTAATTTAAGATTCTGGATTTGAAGCAAGTATTATCTTTGGAATGTTCAGGAGCATTCCCCACGTGGAGTCGCCAGATGTTGTGACCTTTTCATACATCGCCCCATCGCTGATGGGGACCCCCAGTTGTCTGCTAGTTTTTAGGGTTTTGTCTCCTTACAACGGTTTCGTGAGGTCACCTTATTAAGAGTTTCAAGTCAATTTACCGAGAGTTACCTGAGCCAAGTCAATAATCCATGCTTGAATCAGTGCATAGACATCATGGAAGTGCTTAGAAGGCCTAGGAAATGAAGATCGCCTGTGAATTTGGCCAATTCTAAGACTTCCTACTTTTTAGGAAATTTTGCTTTTTTGTTTTTTCATTTTTGGCATTTTTGGACCAAATGAGGTTCCCTATTTTTTTAGGGTTTTGATTTTTCTATTTTTAGAAAGTTTCTATTTTTGGAAGGGTCTCGAATTCCAAAAATCCACTCAGAAGTTTGAAAAATTTGAAAAATCACTTGAAAAATCAAAGAGAAAATCGAAAAATCATTCAAAAATTTGGCAAAACAAAGTAAAAAGCATGAAAAATTAGAGCAAAAAAACATCAAATTCTGGAAAAATCAGTCCAAAATCAATCAAATCTGAAGCAAAATCACAGAAAGTCAACTCAAAAAAGGATGGAATTCATGAAAATTTGGCTAAGTCTGAAGAATTCGCCATGATCAAGGTAGGAAAGATGGCCCTTGAAAAGAGGGATGAAGGAGAAGATGGCATGGACTCTCCATAGTCCGCCCAGCAGTAAAGAAAAAATGTCAAACACTAAGGAAAGTCCACCTTGCAATGTCCTAACCTCCTCCAAAGTCCGCCATGCTCAAGGATGTCAAGTGCCAAGAACTCATGAAGTCCGCCATGCTCAAGGGAGAAGTGCAAAGACCATCTAAAGTCTGCCCTCACATGTCTAGACTTCTTTGAAATCCGCCCTAGAAAAGAGGGACGTCCAAGATGCTTGTCCAAAGAGGAAGGAAAGTTCGCCATACACTTAAAGGGAGTGGCAAGAAGCTAATGAAGTCCGCCATGTCTTGCCAATAGGTTGGAAAGTCCGCCTAGGCACATAAAAGAGAGAAAAATCAAAAATTTCACTAAGTATTGGTGCCTAGTAAGGAAAATTTTGAAAATTTGCCTAAGTGTAAGAGCCTAATAAGGTGAAGAATCAAAATTTTGGCTAAGTGTTCAAGAGATAAAGTGCTAAAAGGTTTGGAAGTCTACCATGTTCAAAGAGATGATGTCCAAGACCATAGAAATTCCACCCTCACCTTATCCAAGCACTTGGAAAGTCCGCCATGGTCTATGAAAGGGAAAATTTACAATTTTTGCTAAGTGTTTGGTGCCTAGTCAAGAGAAATTCAAAAATTTGCCTAAGTATAGAGGCCAAAGGATGAAAAATTAAGATTTTTGGCTAAGTGTTATGGCATTTTCAAGAGGAAAAGTGTTAGAACTTGAAAGGAGAGTGCTAATGAAAATTCGCAATGGCATGTGGAAAGTGGAAAAGACTTTGGGAAGTCCGCCTAGGCCAAGGCAAAGAAAAAAATGAAGTGTGCCTAGCATGAAAATGGAAGAGAAATTAATTCGCCTAAAGTTTGGATGTCTAGACAAAATTGGATAAATTTGGTCAAGAACACAGAGAAATGCACAGGCAAAGAGGTATGAAAGTTCGCCCTTGGCTAAGGGAGATAGAAATTTGTCAAGCGTCAAGGAAATTTGCTTGACAAAGACATCCGAACAAGGATTTTGCCTAGAAAAATTCGTCCGAGCAGGAAAAAATTGACTTTGGCAGAAGAAAATAAGCTCAGTGCAATTAAAATTTCGCCTCGGCAAAGAAAAATAAGGATCTGGCATAACATTTGACGACGGAATGGCTTAAATTTTGACTTGGCTAGACGAAATTGAGGACAAAATTAGAAAATAAACTTTTAGCCAGAGAAAACGAAGGAGAAATCAAAATAGCCATGGGTCCAAAACGAACGGGTTGGAATAAATTAAAATATTTTAATATTTTAATAATTTATTTCCACTACTCAGAAATTTAAATGACCTTGGACAAAATAAAGTTTGCTAGAGATGTTTCGGAAGAAAATAAATTATTCCAGGCAGAGATAAAATCCACAGGAAAAGTTCATCCAAAATCTTGGCTAAATGTTGGATAGTCCGTGTGAAGGTGGTACAAAATGAATTTGAATAGCCAAAATTTGGCTAAGTATGGGAAATACTTCACAGAGAAAATTCCAATTTCCTCCATCATGGCGAAAGCACAGGGGCATTCTTCTCCAAATTCAAGACACTTGAAAGGATATCTAGACATCTTGGAAGGATTCCATCTACAATCCCAAACCTGTTGAAGCAATCAGGGAAACTTCTTGAGGGATTTCGTCTCTTGAAGAATTAAAAACAAGCTTCCAATCAGAATCAGATGGTGACAAGAAGAGTGTTCCAAACAGATTTCCATACTTAGACAATTTCTTGACACAAATTGGAGAATTCACAGAGGAAATCCAAAGTAATAACATCAACCTAGTTCAAGCAGGAGGAAGCTCAAAGCAACCAACTTCAAGTCCAGACACCTGCTCCAAGGGGAGACTTCCAGACCTCAAAGATTCTAGTACAGGCAAGAAGAAGAAATCAAAGTCTCAAAAGGAATCCAAGATCAAAGCTAGGAAGGAACAAGCACAACGGACAGAGTCATCGACAGGGAAAATATTCTAAGGCAAGCGCGTGGAAGAAAAATGAAGCAACCAAGGAGGGCATCCAACACGCTGAGGTGGCGCCTCATCATCTTCCAACCAATCAAATTGTTTTGAATCAACATGCAACAACTTTCTATTTTATTGTTGATTTATATTTAGCAAAAAGGACAAGTGTCCTCAAATGTAATTTTCTCATTGGTCGAAAGTGACAAACCCTAATTAGGGTTTTATATTTTAATCTCGGTCGTTGATCTGAAATCAATCTTGGCCATTGAATTGTAATTGGGGAGCCTATAAATTGAGCTCGCCCCCTCATTTGTAAAGTGTGGAGACAGTATATGAGATTGTTGCATTGAGACTATTTCGAATAAGAAAAGCTCTTATGCACGATTTGCTTTGAATAACTTTTATTGTCAAATAGTAAGCGAGGTTACATATCTTCTTCCGCCATAGATTAAAGTTAGAATTAGATTATATAGAATTTGCTTTGAAAGTTGGTTAAGTGAATGAGAGATTGATCGTATCGATTCAATGGTGAAGTATTACTCATACTTTCTTCGAATGGATGATTTGCATTCGATGTGTAAAGTTAGCCTGAGCTTATAATTGTGGAAGCTTAACTTTAGCCTCATTCAAGGTTTGAAAATCATTATCACACCTCTTGAAGATTGCACCCATTTTGCATATGTTGTCCTATAGGAGGCAAAACAAAGTGTGGTTTATTTCCTTTCACCTAAATCTTTACTGTCTCTCAAATTCCTAGGCATAGAATAGATTCTCTAAACCCTTACCCTTTTGCCATTTTTTTTTTGGGATCTAAATTGAAGTCCAAATTGAAGAGAGCCTTTAATGATAAATCTGCCTAAGTCCCAAACTTGTGAAAAGTTCTTTAACGTAAGTCCCCTTGTTTATTACCAGCAAATCACAACGCCCATTGAGCTTATCCACATGTCAAGACCTGACAAAAGAAACCTTGGAATCGCCATATGATCTTCTCGCAATCTTAGCATACGCGGTGGTTTTTCAAGAGAGGATAGAGTGTCTTTGGACATTTTATTCTGTGTTCGATGGATGATAAAATGTACACCAACAGTATGCTACTATGTCTTTATTTTGTAGGGTTGATAGACTTTCTGGATGTAAATTTGCAGTGAGTTTGAGAGTTTCATATGATAAATTTTTAATATCTTTGAACCTCAAAACATGTCAAATATTTCAAATCTTTTAATGTGTTATTTCAATGGAGTTTTAGGAAAAGGTATTTAGTAGTTTGATTTTTATGAATTAATAAATGTAATTAAATATACATTTTGATTATTGGATAGACAATATAGTAGTTGAGCATCTTAATTTCACCTCTCTTAAAATAATACATGGTAGTTTGGAACTAATTTCAAATTTCTATGAAGGCTTAATTTGCAAGACCCCTACTTATAACTAAAGTTTTAGGTCCACATCATGAAATATGATGTCACATTACCATTTTTTTTGTTGAGGTGTCCTGATGCAAAGCAGGAAGGTAATCAACCACTAATTACAATCCCAACTAATTTCAACTACCCTTCAATCACCAAAAACCCTAACTCATTGATTTCTCACACAATCACTCTAAATTCCTTGTAGGTCTGCAACAGTGGTTTCTTGACCATATCTTCCAAATAAAACCTCAAACCCACTTCTCAATTAGAATTTTACATACCCATTTGCCTCAACTTCAACATATCTAAAAATCCCATATTCTTGTTTTGGAACATCTTCCTAAAAAATGGACTAGTACGCTGAATAGGTGCTTAATTAGCCCACTTTTAAAAAGCAACACCAACTTAAACTTCCTTCCAACCCAAAATTACTATGGAAAGTCCTTTACCAGCCTATAAAACCTTAAAATCCATAATTTTTAACCAAATATATGCCCTTTAATTCAACAAACCATAAAACCCTCATTTAAGCCACTTTCCAAGAGGGTTTATTGAAAATCCCATTTCCAAACCTTGTCTCAACTTGTCACCACTTCCAAAGCACCATAATATGTTTTCCTAAGCTATTCCAACCTTCACAAACCTTTTCCCAAAGGTTTTACAACCAACCCTAACCTTTAACCATCAAACTCAACCCCAAAACCTCATGAAATACAACTAGGGCATTACACAAAACTCTACCAATCACCTCCCCTACTCAAATAAACTCCATCCTCATCTAAAACTACCACTAAGCACCCATTCCACCAAGTTTTTAGTAGTTCCACCAATGGAATGGGTGGCTAATGCATTTTTTGTGACTTCAAACCCTTAAATTTTGAGTTCTAACCACCTACAGAAAAATCAAAATAAAATATTTGTTTCTCTACAAAATTCAATCAAAGTAAAGCCAAAACATTGCTACTTCATGCCACATGTCGGCCTCCTAAAATTATTTTAACAACCAGGCCCTTCTAGCCGTGATTCAGATATTGGACATCTAACCTGAACAGCTACCTTAATCATCATGAAGGTACATTTACTTTTTCAACCCAAGGACGTGAACTTGAAATGGGACAACACAGTATGTGCACTAGGAACTCTTAAGTGGCCATTTCTAATCTATAGCTAAGAATCACAATACTAGAGGTAAATTGCAGAAAGGAAATAAAGCAAATGTTGAACATTAATCAACAACAATGCCAAACTGAAATGCATAATAGGAATAAAAGATCTGAGCAACAAATAGGAACTACTCTGTCTAGTTTGGTTGTAGGAACATACACATAATGGACTTCTAATGGCTGCAGGAACAGTCAATGCTAGATTTCAACTAAGTATAGAACAAAAAATGGTAATTAAACTAATTACTCTAAGGAAAGGATTACTCACCAAGTGGGCCCCCTTGGATGAGTATCTACTAAGACTAATGCGAACTCAAATGCTTAAACTTAGAATATCATCTCATTCATTGGGAAATGTATAAACTGAGTAATAGCATGGCTATATTGAAAAGTAGAGAATGATTAATACATTATCAATGTCATTTTCCAACAACAATCAAGAACTACGAATCCTTAAGATTCAAATCCTTATTTATTCTACTAGCTAAACAGGGCGGTCGACTCTCACTAACTGAGAGGACACCACTTAGGGAAAGTAAGGAAAGAGTGGCAAAGCAGTTATGTCTACAAGGAATCCAGTCAAACATGCATGTACAAATGTGGACTCAGCGTTGCAGTAACACCCACGATTGCTCAATGCCATAAATACAAGGCAGTTACATTTGACTGTCATGGGGAATATGTTATCACCATGCTCAGTTGACTCCTTTGAATGATTCCCCTGCATGATCATCTAACGGTTTCCTTTCTTAACTTAGCATCCATAATTGATGTCTTGCAGAACAATGTCAGTACGCATAATAATTGCACATCTATAATCACCTTAAAGAACATTCATCAACCATGCACATAATCTATATAGATAATCCACATAATATGTCGATATCATTAAAACTTCACAAAGAGGGAGTTAAACCCAAAGTCAATGTTTTGAGGGAGACATTATGCAAATATTAACACTTAGCTACTAAAGTTCGTGATACTACCAGTAAATGGACTATAATTTCTACCAAAATTTGACCAAAAACTAGGCTTATCATCCCCCCAACCTAACATCTTGTTGGTCCTCCAGCAGAGGAAGGGATATTCTTTTTCTTGGTCAAGACTCTAAAGTTCGCAATTGCAAGCTATCCAACATTTGTTTCTGTAGTATGTGAGTCTGGATCCCAATAAAATCCTCCCAATCTATCAAATATGTTTGATCTTTTCCTTTCTCCAGCAATGTCGTATTGGTAGAATTTGTAACTTGGTACTGGCCGCATGAGAATGGGTGGATAGAAAGTCAGGGGAAGCCAGAATCTCCCCTCTGTTCTACCAATATGGATTTTCATGTCAATCCTCTTCAATGTTGTAGCATAGTTGTGAATAGAGTGGGGTTCAATTTGCTTTAACTCATCTGTTAAACTATTCCATTGTTGAGCTAGATATCCTCTTACAAGCTCCTCTTTTGTTGTTTTAACTTCATACTCAGTATAGACAACTTCAATCCAAGGCATAATTTTTTTACCATAGCTCAGTTTGAGAAGCATCCTGAGCCATTCCCTGTGAATATCCTTTGGGTTGCTCGACTCAACCCTAATGGGTAAGGGGATATTGGATTCCATATTCCTATAAGCATTGTTCTGCTCACCCCAATTAATTTCATTTCGTGCCCAGGACATAAATGCTCTTAGCTAAATATCCCCAACATATAGTAGTGGGTTCCAATCATGATCCTGTGTAATAGCATAATTATGCAAATAAAATTCACATAACAGATTTTTCATTTTAGGGGAAGCAATCTTGAAAGCATTAAAGAATTTGGCAAGGGTTTCAATGGAAGGATTTAAATCTGAAACAATTTTTGAAAATCTAAAAGAGAGATATTTTTCTTTCAAATGCAGGGCATAAACCCTTGGAGGAGCTCTGCATTCAATAATTTGTGGCACCAAGGCTACAATGTCATCTACTTTCTTCTTTAAAGTAGCAATTTTCTCATTTTTCTCCTCAATAATCTCATCCCTCTCTTGTATTTCCTTTTTCAGTTTCTTCTTCTCTTGTCTCCATTCTCCTTCCCTCCTTTCTATTTCTTTCCACAAGTTTAAAATTGTTGCATGCATTGTAAAATTAGGAGGGTTATGAATTCCTACCAATTTTTTCGTTGATGGATACTCCCTGTACAACACTATCTGCATATCCTCTGGTTGTCCAGTTGTCTGTGGCTGTAGGAATACTATTTCTTTACCCCCTCCTTGTTGCAGGGCCTCTGGCTCATGTTCCTAGGTTTGCTACAGGAACCCCTGCTCATCCTCAAATTCTTCTGCAATATTGGCAAGGTCTTCTAGTGTTACTTTTTCTGCTTCCCCAAATATATCCTCTTCTATTCCTATTAGAGATTCAATGTCCCCATGTGGTATCTCATCATGCCCAGGGCTTTCTTGTGAAGGTACACAAAGGCTAGCCCAGCTAGTTTTGACTTCCTAGAGGTGTTCATGCGTTTTCCCTTAGCTATAAGATGAATAGGGTCAACTTTTCTATTCCTAGCACTCGACACCTCTTTTTCTACAGGTTGGGCTTGGGCTTTTTCCTTTTCTTTTCTTGTTTTAGCCTCTTTTCTTTGTGCCCTAGTTCTCACTAGGTTTTGTAGGGAAACATCGTCATCAGAATCAAATGAAGAGCTTGCTTTTTTTGAATGTTTTGTTTCAAAGGAACTAATGTTTATGGCTTCTTCTATTGTTGCAGGAGGATTCATACTAGAACTATCACTAGGAGTTGAAGCACCAGGGGTGGCTTCGGCTATGCTTAATCTTCTACTAGACCTATGAGATTCGGGTATGGCCCTAGGTGGCAATTGCTCAGCATTGACAAATTCTTCATGACGGTAATTTTGATTAACTTGAAAAAATTCTTCCCAAGTCATTCCAGAAGCATCATGCAAAGATTTCTTAACTAGCAATTTTATTAAGCAATGGTGGGAGAAAGAGTTATCCCTACCTTTTTGTGTTTTGGCTACCATGATGGAGAGAAAATTGTATAGGAAATTGGGCATGTTCATCCTCCTCCCATGCCTCATGTGGCTCAAGAGTTTGAAATGTACTGAATGCAAGTTTGAAAAATGTCCCTCATAGGTGATATACCTTATAATATGGGCAACTGCCTACTTCCATGGTTCAGACAGAGACATTTTTGCACCTTGCTTGCCAATGCTAATCGGTAGGTCGTCATGTACGGTAAATTTTTCTCTAGTCAACCTGGCATCCCTAGAGGCAAGGTGATTTTCTCCATCAGCAGGTAACCCTGAAATTTCTACAATTCTCTCCTTTGTTGCCACAACTTCTAATCCTTTTACGGTGGCTTTTCCTTTTGAGAATGTCTAGGAAAATTCAAGGGCAATGCCTTCGTCAAAGCCATCTAGCCTCATGAAATAACCAAACCATCCACAACATTGGAATTCTGGTAGGTATTATACATCTTGCAACAAAACGTCATGAACTAAGGGCTCATTCTAAATTAAGCCACCTCCCATTGTCTGGAATTACTGTCACTCAGCAAAATCTTCTTCCTCTGTAATTTTTTTTCTGAAAACCACCACCTTTCTACTAAACTTTTACTGCTAGTGTCGGCTGAATTCCTTTCCTTGCCTCTTTTTTTACCATTTACTGCTTATAACTCAAGGTTATGACAAGGCAATTAAGGATTTATAGCTAAAAAAGAGGTGATAAATGAGAGTGATAATAGAAAGAATTGGCGAAGAATTGGCAGCTTAGTTAACATCACTTCACACATGCGAGCCAGATTTTCAAATCGACCTATTTAAATTTTGTTACGCAGGCACATTATTATTTGACATATAGGTAATATATTTGCATTTTTTTATTCCCCCAACCTAAATTTAGATGATACGGATGGACGGATGGGTGGATGGGTGAAGAAATGGATTTCCACTAAAGTGGAAATATTTATTATGAAAGTATGTACCTTAATTTAGCCGAAAGGTGAGACACTAGGTCTACCACTTTCAGCTGCAGGAATCTCATGTACTAGACGTTGGGTGAATTGTTGCAGGAGGTCTTCCTTGCAGGCCAGCTCAAGTAATTCAAACCTTGTTTGAAGTTTTCCTACAAGTGAGTCTGAAACTTGGCTGTCACTAAAGGGTGAAGAAAAGTGATCCTACTTGGTGGCATCATTAAATTTTCTGTAATCAACACAAACTCGCCATCTTCCTTTCTTCTTTGGCATGATTACTAGTGTAGACATCCACTGGCTATCTAAAATAGGATAGATGGATTCATCATCTATCAATTTTTGCAGTTCTGATTTAACCATTCTGCTTAATGCAAGGTATATTCTTTGTTGAGGTTGTCCTACTGGTTGACAATCATCTCTAATGTAGATCTTATGGATACAGGGCTTAGTATCTAGTGCCTTCATATCATAATAGCCCCATGCAAATGCATGTTGGTGAGACTTTAGTGATTCTATTGCTACAGGAATAACCTCTGGAGGAAGAACATCTGTAGGAATAGTGGTTGTAGGAAGAACAGGTAGAAGTGTTCTGACCGAAGTAGAAGATTATGCTTTCTCTACCTCATAATGGTTCTGAATTATACTAGATAACATTTCATCTTCGTCTTGAAACTGCAAGAGAGGATTTCTAGCTAACATCATGAGTTGTACTACCAAGTCAATTTCCTTGGCCTCTTCACCAACTTGTAGCCATACAGGACCTTCTTCATTACAAGTCTGATGAGCAAGAAGATAAAGAACATGCTTTTTAGTATTCCTTCCATTAGAAATAGTCACATTCCTTGAGCAACACCCAATATAAGCGTCTGTTGTTGCAAACTATGACCTTCCAAGAATGATAGGATCATTAGGCTTCCTAGTAGAACTATCACCAAACTGCAGGACAGCAGGAGTAGGTCTTATGTTTGCAACATTTAGTTGTTGCGGGATGTCCTTAGTCATCATTTTGATTGCTGCCCCTAAGTCAATCAGGGTACATTTTACTTGGATTTCGTTGATAACAACTGCCATCTCAGGACTGCTTGGGTCATTATACTTGGGAATAGTCACTTTTCCAAATATGGTATTAGTGATCTGGCCCACCACATGAACTGTAGTTGGGTATTAGTCACTTTTCCAAATATGGTATTAGTGATTTGGCCCACCACATGAACTGTAGTTGGGTATTTATTTCTCTTATCTAGCTTTTTAAGACAAGCTTCTTTGGTAGTTGTGCCATAGATTGGAACATCCTGAAACAGGGGTATTTGAACACATGTATTCCCTAGCTGATCCATGGTGTCAAAATTTGTATCTTCCCTATCTTCCTTATGCTTGACAACTTCCAATCCCTGAGGAAATGGTGGCTCTTGTGCAGTCTTCCTAGTTGGAACTAGTTTAGGATTTCTAGGTATGGTAAGTTGAATGGGACTATTCAAAGGCCCCTCTTCCTTTTCCATAGGTAGGTCAATGGTGGAGGATGTGGAAGAGTTAATACAATAGTTCTTGAATGCAAGTGAATATCACTTATACTCACAACACACGGGTTTAAATTAGGAAGGTATATTGGTTGTGGTTGTGGTGTGTTAATTAGGTAAGGTGAGGGCTGAGCTAGTAGCTGAAGTGTATGGGAGCTTGAATTAACAGGTGGAGATGTTATGGTAGGTTGTTGGGATTGAGAAGATGGTTGCATGCAACTAATTTCCTTATTAGGCCCAAAAAAGGATAATGGGTCTAGTAACATACCTGGTCTTGGAACCCAAGATTTCCTTTGTGTGACAAGGTAGACTTGATCTCCCTGTAGCAGTTTGAATTCAAGTGGAATATGGTTGTTAGTTATCTTCTTCTCATGCTTGTTCTTGGCTTGGAGTGTATCCAGCTGGGTGGTTGGATTGTTTGTAACATCCTGCTTGAAATCTACCAACGGATTAGTGATTTTCATCCTTGAAATTCCATTGATAGATGACTTACCCATAGAAGATTGGTAGGTTCTCTCTTCTTTCTGCTACATCCTGAAGACATCACCTCCTTTTGTATTTCTGCCCCTACAATATTCCTTGCATGTTCCAAGGAACTTTGTCTTCATGTCCTCCCAAGTTTACATGGTGTCTCTGCCTAGACTCATAAACCATCCTAGTGTAGCTTCTTTTAAAGTGGTAGGAAATAGTTCAAGCCTAGGAGCATCAATGGTGTAGTCATAATCTTGGCAGAGTAAGTGGTATTCAAACAAGAAGGAATCACCTATGTCTTCTTGATGGATTCCAGAGCAAAGGCTATCAATCTAGTTTTTATTTTTAGTGGAGGTTCTAGAACTAATTATATTAGGACATGTATCAGTAAAAAAGGAAAATGGTTCCTCTCCTTCTTTGTTTCTGGGCAGATTTGGAAGCTCAACTAGCATGCGATATCAACTCAACATCAGCTAACTCACACAAAGAATGGGAAAAATAATAGCAGATAATTACTCATCTAAGCAATGGATATTCTAAGAACAACTTAAGAAAAGGGCTAAAGCAGAGAAACTATCAATGACTCTGAAGGACTTCCTAGCTTGACACCATCCCTGACAACAACACCAAAAATGTCAGCCTCCTACAATTATTTTAATAACCAGGACCTTCCAACCATGATTCAGATATTGGACATCTAACTTAAATGGATACCTTAATCATCATGAAGGTACATTTACTTTGTCAAGGTCCAGGGATGTGAACTTGAAATGGGCCAGCATAGTATGTGCACTAGGAACTCTTAAGTAGCCATTTCTAATTTATAACTAAGAATCCCAATACTGGAGGTAAATTGCAAAAAGGAAATAAACCAAATGTTGAACATTAATCAACAACTATGCCAAACTGAAATGCATAACATGAATAATAGATCTAAGCAACAAACAAGAACCACTCTGTTTGCTTTGGCTATAGGAACAGACATAGAATGGACTTCTAGTGGCTGTAGGAATAGTCAATACCAGATTTCAACTAAGTACATAACAAAAAATGATAATTAAACTAATTACTCTAAGGAAAGGATTACTCACCAAGTGGTCCCCCTTGGATGAGTATCCACTAAGACTAATGTGAACTCAAATGCTTAAACTCAGACTATCATCTCATTCATTGGGAAATGTATAAATAGAGTAACAACATGGCTATATTGAAAAGTAGAGAATTTTTAATACATTATCAATGTCATTTTCCAACAACAATCAAGAACTATGAATCCTTAATATTCAAATCTTTATTTATTCTACCAGCTAAACAGGGTGGTCGACTCCCACTAACTAAGAGGACGCCACTTAGGGAAAGCAAGGAAAGAGTGGTAGAGCGGTTACATTTGCAGGGAATCCAATCAGACATGCATGTCCAAATGTGGACTCAATGCTACAGTAACGCCTGTGATTGCTCAATGCCATAAATACAAGGTAGTTATTGTTATCTCCTAGAAATGCACCCTATGCAAAGTTATGAAAAACTGAGCTTTCTAGAGAAACATGGGATCATTTCAAGGTTGTGGGTCACCTAGAGTTGAAATGAACCTCTGGATAAGGCCGACTCCTAACTGGTAATATCACTTAACTACTAATCTTCGTAAGGAAAAGGGAGGAGTGCATGAAAATGAAAATTAAATCCTATGGTGATAAACCAAATTTGTTCAAAACATGTACATCTGCTTAACACACAGTTTTCAATCAACTAATAAAAGTTGATATGCACAACTCAATACTCATATGATACTGCATAAACGTTTCATAAGAAAGCTACGATACATATAGTCCTAGAAGGATGATAAATTCTCCTCACAACTAAAATATGTTTGCATCACTAGCATAACCTATAACATGTAAATTTATCAATCATCCAACACACTCAATGAAATAGATAACTGAGAAGGCAGAAATTGCTTTCTTTATTGATCTCCAAAGGTGAAACTCTACCATACAATGTTTGTAAATGAGTTACAAAACTCAATATTCTCCTCTAAGGACTCATAGAAGTCACAAAGCAGAAAATATGCAAGTAAGAACTGTCCTACAAAATGAGGCAAAAATGCCATATATACGAAAACTAAAAAAGTGTCGCCCCTTTGTTTTAGGGTTTACAAAATATCAGTTTTTAGAAGGGTCAACCCTCAGATCTTTTGAAAATGTATTCAATGTACATCCTCATGTCCATGTCGGTGAAAGATCGCTCCAGGGATGGCTCTTCAGATCTTTTGCAACCATCACATTAACTTTTGGCCCCCGTGTCCACCTTTGAACTTCCATCAGAGCCACCTTGAATGCCCTGAAGCATTATCATAAATGCTGCTCTACCTTTTCCAGCAGACATCTCAGCTGTCTTTGAGACTCACAGCTTCTTCCCCTTTGGCTTTCCTCCTATTTCAGATCTTTCTTCAAGTCAATCCCCTTGAGAGACAGCATCAAATGTTCCCTATTGTCAGACCTTCATAGAGACAACACCACTGCCTTCGAACCGATTCTTCATCCTTGATCATAGAGCAGATCCATACTGCTCACATTACGTTGATCTTCCCCATAGGAATAGTCACAATAGTCAAATTGCCCATGGTCTGTCTTTATCTCCTTCTGATTGGTTGAACTTGTGCCACGTAGATTCCCAGACGATCAAAGGTCGTTCAAACCAAATCGCATGTCGGTGAGACACTAGCTGTGTCTTCCCGATGTGATTAGACTTTGCATCAGCATTCGTCATGGCTTACAACCATCGAAAAGAGTTCATATTGAGCTGCAAAAGTCATATCGACATCCCTAAAACCATCGGCAAGACTATCGCTTTCGGCCAGACATCATAGTGAGCCCTCATGAGTCATACCGATATCGCCATTTCATCGCCCAGACATCCGCATTCGGCAAGAGTTCTCGCCGAAGTCTACAGCAAACCCATCGCTATTGGCAAGACAAACATCAGTTGGGAAGGCCTCATACCGAAGGCATGAACCTTCAGCGAGACACCATCGGGTCGGCAGGACATCTCCCCGAGTTCAAAACACTACACCGACACTAACTCCCTTCGGCAAGACACCATCGGGTTGGCAAGACCTTTCACCGAGGCCATTTCATTTTGCCGAGACCTCACTCTGTTGGCAGGACCTCTCCCTAATGACACCTCCCTTCGCCGAGACTAACAACCATCAGCGAGACATCTCCCCGAGCCCAAAACCTTTCGACGAGAGTTCCATTTATCAGCCAGACCTTATGCTGAAGGAAATCCCCTTCGGCGAGACTTCACATAGTCGAAGAGACATCATCCCGAAGCAAATCATTCCCCCCAATGCCACCCTTGTGAACAACTATCGGTGAGACATCCCAAGCGGAGAGAGATATAAAACTTCAGAGTGACTGAGATATCTTAGCGACCATGAGGATTTCAAACAGGTATAGCACACTGCTAGTCAGCAAGACAATAGGAGGGTCTCAACGACTTTCTTCATCAGGAGTTTTATGCCAAATCTGATTGAGGCATGCTTTCTAACAGACTTCCTTGAGAAATACATCAGGTGTATGATTTAATCCTGCACAACAATGTCCCCATTTGGCCTTCATGAACACCTGAAACATAGATTGCCCTACCTGTTTGAGCTCGCAGGTGAAAATCAGGTAACATTTATGGCAACCTCAGTTGGATGTTTGCCTGCTAAACATGCAAACCAGTAGCCTAGACTTGTCCATTGGGCATGGAGTCACTTGATAACTTAGAGGTTGATTTAAAACATCAACTTTGTACATGGCTCAAATGCATTTGTAACTCAAAAAATAGACTACCTAGACATTTATGAAAACAAGAAACTACAGAAGTGAAACTATTTACCGTGCTGGGACAGCACTTAGGGAATGCAACAACAACTAAACTAAAGTGCAACAGCACTTATTGAATGCATGAAATCTAACCTAAAACATGTACAAGGAGGAACTTATCAAACCTTAAAACAAGGCTTGAGGTGTATCCCATTAACTGGGATAGGAAGCACTTCACCTTCAGTTGTAGCCAGTTGGTAAGCATTGTGTTCTTTGCAGTCTTTGATAATAATGGACTCGTCCACATGTTGTCAAACTTGGTGTGATGGTCTGTCCTTCCCTTTAGAACATCCCATTTTAGCACAAGATCTCCCACCATAAAATCTCTTGATCTAGTTTTCTTATCAAATGTTCTTTTAGTCAGGATTTGCTGACATTCCATGTTCTTCATAGCCTTGTTTCTAGTTTCTTCTAACTCCATCAGTTGAGTATATCTTAAGGCAAGTGGATCAGTCTGCTCAAATAAGACTAGCTGACTAGCAATATCCAAGGCGGGTAACTCAGTAGAAATAGGTAATTTTGCTTCTTTACCATACACCAACATGTAAGGTGAGTTCCCAATCACCTTCTTAGGGGTAATTTTGTCTGCCCAAAGAGCAGTCTTCAGTTTGGCATGCCAATCCCTCTAATTATTTTGAAGCGTCCTTTTGATAATGTTAATTAGATTTTTGTTAGTGGACTCTGCAAGTCCGTTGCCCTAAGGATAATAGTTGGAGCTTGTGTTCAAGTAAATGCCATTCTTCAACGCCCAATCAGCAACCTTCAAACCAACAAATGCCAAGGCATTGTCAGAAATTATAGAATCTGGGACTCCAAATCTGCAAACCATGTCTTCATAAAAATTCAGCAATGTTGTTTCATTAGCTTCCTTCAGAGGCAAAGCTTCTATCCATCATGTAAAATAGTCTGTTGTTGTGATAATCCACCGATGGCCTGCACTTGAGGGTGGATTAATTGCCCCTATGAAGTCAATCCCCCACTTCATAAACGATTGCTCTATCTGAATTGGTTGCAATGGCAAAGCAGTAAGCTTTTCTTTGCCTAAAAACAAGGCACATTTGGAACATCTCCTGACATATGTATGTGCATCCTTAAACAAGTTAGGCCAATAATAGCCTGCTCTTAAAATCTTATATGATGTTGTCCTTGCAACATAGTGACCTCTAGAAGGTTCGTCATAGAACCCATGTAATATCTGATCCACTTGATCATTATCAACAAACCTGAGCAGTACTCCATTGTGATCTTTCCTATATAACACATTATCAATCAAGACGAAAGGAATAGACTAAAGTTGGTAGTACCTCCTCTTCATTTTGTTCATATTAGGTGGACATTCCCCGGTTCTCAAGAAATGTGACATCTCCTGCAACCAGCTGGTAGCTTCATTATCTGTTGTCCCAACATTAACCAAAATCGAGTCTCATTCATCCTCTACTGCTGAAATGTCTTCATTAGCCAGTTGTTGGCATAAACCTTTTCCCCTCACCAATTTAGTGACCTGAATAACCACAACGTACTCCATAACTCTTGTGATCCATCCAACCCATTTTTCATTTAGATTTTTGCTGAGTAAAAATCCTTTCACACTGGAATGTGCCACTTGTAGATGAATTTTGTTATGAGACAGTAGATGTCTAAATTTCTTCAAACTTTTCACAATAGCTAGCACATGTTTTTCTACGATGGTATACTTCTACTCATAGTCTTCCAAACCCTTGCTGAAAAAAGCAATGGGCTGCTCCATCCCTTCTACATTTTTTTGCACCAAAATTACAAAAATTACATCAAAACTGCCAAAAGTGTACAAGGTAAAATCCTTGATGAAATCTGGGTTAACTAATTTTGGGGCTAAAGCTAACGCCTCCTTGATCAGTTGAAAATTGTCCCTTGCTTCTCGGGTCCATCTAAACTCTGCATTCTTTTTTAACATAGTTGTAAGGGGTTTTAACAAGGCTGCTATATTAGGCAGAAACCTCCTGAAAAAATTAATATGACCAATGAAACTTTGAAGTCCTTTCTTATGCTGAGGTAAAGGCAGCTCCAAGATTGTTGCAACTCTTTTAGGACCGACAGTGATTCCCTTCCTAGATACTACATACCCAAGAAGTTTTCCTTCATGAACAGAGAAAACGCATTTCTTGGGATTCAATGATATACCGAACTCCCGACAATGTTCAAAAATTTGCCTCAAATGGTCAACATGATCTGTTGTCTTCTTGGAATAGATAGTGATGTCATCAAGATATACTAAAACAAACTTATACATTAAGTTGCTAAAGGCCATGTCCATAGCCTTTTGGAAGGTTGCTCCAGCATTAGACAAACCAAATGTCATTTTCCTATATGCCATTGTGCCCCACTTTGTGGTGAAGGTAGTTTTAAATTGATCTTCTTCCCTTACTAAAATCTGGTTATAACCAGAATATCCATCCAGTAAAGAAAAACATTCAGAACCTGACACACATTGAAGAATCTACTCCATAGATGGAATGGGGTGCCTATCCTTTAACGAAGCTTGATTCAAATCTCTGAAGTCTACACATAATCTAAGCTCTCCATCTTTCTTCCTGACGGGAACTAGATTTGCAACCCAGCTAGTATGCTTGATGGGAAAGATAATCCCACTTTCTATAAGTCTGAAAACTTCTTTCTGCATTAATGGCTCCAGTTTGGGATTAACCGGACTCTATTTCTGCCTTATGGGTTTGGCTGTTGGCTCCAATTCTATTGTATGTTGTGCAAGACATGGATCAAATCCCTTCAAATCTCCATACTCCCAAGCGAATATGTCAATGAATTCTTGGAATAATTGTAGAAAAGACCACTTTTCAGTAGCAGTGTTTATTTTTCCTATCTTGAGGCTTCTCTTGGGTGTGATTTCTAAGTCCTCATAATGATCTTGTTGAACCAGTAAATTGGCTTTGTTACTTTTAGCCTAATCACCAAAGTTGAAAATACTTTCTAGCGTGACCAAACCCTTATGCAACTTGTTCTTTAATTGCAGTACCTGGCCTCCATACCGCTGCTTAATTCTCTCCTAGTTTGATGCTGCAAACACATCCTCTTCAAGTAGAAACTACAGAATCTTCTCATCGCTCTCAAAGACCTGGCAATTAACATTGTTATCAGGTACTGAAGGCCTGATAATAACCTTGATGTGCTGTTGATTACATTCCTTCCTTATGCTGTTCAGAATGTCAAACTGAGCTCCCATAGCTGCTAATCTGTCAGCATGTTGATTCTAATTTCTTGGAATTCAAATGATATTGAAAGCCTCAAAATCCTCAATGAGGTCCCAAACCCTATGCTTATACAATTTAAGAACATCATTTTTATCAGCGTTCAGGCCTCTAACCTGATTTACTATCAATTCACTGTCCCCATGCACCTTTAAACACTTAATTCCACGTTTCCTCGCCCATTCTAGCCCTTGAATAAGACCTTCATATTCTGTTGTGTTATTAGTGCACGAAAATGCAAACCTAAAGGTTGCATAATATCTTTCAGCTCTTGGGGAAACCAATAATTCACCCCCACCAGCACCATGCCTACTCCTTGAGCCATCAAAATACATTTTCCAAACTTCGTCTTGCTGATCACAATCATTCACTGGCCTCTTAACCAAGTTAGGCATCACTATATCAGCTTCTTGAAACATGTAGTTACCCATACCAGCATCCGACACCAAGTCACTTTAAGCACTAGAATTTTGGCCTTCTTCCCACTCATCTAAAAGTATATCAGGAATATCATCAACAACAATGTGAGGATCAAAGATAGCAGCATGCTCGTCTTGTTCAAAAATTATGCAATTGGCATTTATTGCACTAGGTATATAGGGTTTTATATTGTCTTTTGCAAGTAACTTAGACTTAATGGTTACTTTAGTTTCATACCTAGTACGGAACATGTGAGACTAGTCAGATGAAAGGTATCCCCCTATTTTAGCCGTAAACTCTCTTGATAAACATAACCCAAAATACGGAGGCAGATCTGCCACATAAATGTCTTGGGAAATTGAAAATTTAGGGCAAGCATGCAGAGTTAAGCTAGCATCTTTGATAAGACCCACTGTATTAACAGATGAGCCATCCAGCTGG
The DNA here is from genome assembly GCA_007258455.2 of Sequoia sempervirens. NCBI lineage: Eukaryota > Viridiplantae > Streptophyta > Pinopsida > Cupressales > Cupressaceae > Sequoia > Sequoia sempervirens. Next base: position 114,738 of record VDFB02324824.1, read on the forward strand.
ACTACTCCTTTCTCTAAAGGTTCATATTTTAAACCTAACTAATCAGCTACTTGCTTGGGCATCACAGAACAGGTAGCGCCACTATCTACCACACAATTGTGCACTAATTTTTTTCCAATAATCAATGAAACATAGAATGGAGGAGGTCACATGTTCTTACCTTGAATCGTAGATTTCCCTTTGCTACTGGGATTAGCAACTTTCCCTTGATCATCATTAGCCATTACGACCTTTTGGGAATCAACAGCAACTTGTTTAGGATTTGTATCTTCAAATAATGCTTTTTTAAGTAGATCAGCCTATCCAAGAATGCTTAAGGAGTCCCACATGGTCATATTCACATTCATCTTCTTCATACTGTCCACAATGTTGTAAGGTATAGTTAAAGGTACCTTCTGATGTACTTTAGCAGTAGTCAGTTCTTTATTCTTGTGAGGCTGCTCATTGATTGGTAAGACAGTAGTTTTTTTCGGTACATTTAGAATAGGTGTGGATGATGCTTCTACAGTTGCAGGCCCCTTGTTTTTATCATCTCATTGCTCCACCTCTAGAGCTCTTTTCTTAGCTCGTGTATTGGCTGCAATTGTTGAATCAACATTCACACCAAAGAACTCTTCACTTTGCCAATTTAAAAATGCAGTCTCATTAGAATGTATATCAGGTTGTTGTTCAGGTATATTAGCAGGTGCATCTAGCTGTGGACTGATAGCATTTTGGACCATAAATGCCTGATTAACTACCCCATTTGAGCATGAGGTTGGGTTATGTGCTTGATTACATGAATAACACCATTCATTTTCTATCACAAAGTTATTCTGGGTTGGAACCATATCTTTCACTGGATTTACAACATTAAGAGGAGATGGATTATAAGATTGGAATGGTCTCTCATTAACATTTTGCCTCTGATAAGCACCTTGATAGGGTTGCCTATTTTTTTTATACTGATATCCCTAGTTTTGATAAGACTGATTTGCATTCTGACCTTGCTATTGGTTCTGCTATTGAAAATTCGGCCTTGCCCCTTGATATTGTTTCTTCATGCTGATCAACTCATTTCCCATAGTCTGTAAAATACTTTATATCTTCTATTGACTAGACTTGATCTCTTGCAATTCACTTGATGGTCCTGCAACTGACACTCCCTGATTCACAGCAAAGGGTAATGCTGGAACAACAGGTAAAGGGGCTAAAGATGGCATTTGCAATGGCATATTTGATTGAATTTCAGGGAAGTAGGGCATAGGTGGCCTAGGTGCTAACTTGCCTGCTTGAATGAGGTTATTTTCTGCCTTAATAGCTATACTATAAGGCTGAGGTAAAGAAGTACCCCCATGGACTGTATCATGATTGAGATATCACTATTTAAACTTTTCAAATAGTACAAAAATGCATAATCAGTAGAAGGCCTTACCATAGCAGGTATTCTATTCCAAGTCTTTTGAAATCGGATATTGAAATCCACCATTTGTTCTTGTGGGGCTCTTTTAATGGTTGTTAACTACTCTACCAAAGATAGGTGATCATATTTTTCCTCAAAAAATATGGTAAATTCATCACCAAGCTCATCCCATGTTCTTATAGAACCCACCAGCAAGCTTCTAAACCATTCCAAAGCCTTCTTCTTGAAAGATGCAGCTAGCAATCTCACAACTACATTTTCTTGTGTCACATGATGCACATTGCACAACGCTGCCACATCTCTGATATGTTCAAAAGGTGTTACTTGTCCTTCTCCAATAAACTCTGGTAACACTTTTAACACTTCCAATGGAATGTCATCATGTTGTGCTAGATTAAGGGGACTACCCTGGTTGAATGGTACGAAAGTAAAGGCCCTTGGTGCTGCCATTGAGCTGGAATGCATTGGTATGCTTGCTGAAGCAGAACTTGAACTTGGTTGAGAAGTATTTGTTGTAGCAGAAATACTATTTGTTGAACAATTGAAAGCCCCAAATAAGGAGGCAGAAAGTTTTGTTCTAAGAGTAGGAGATGTTGAACACCTAGCTAGAGGGTCTCTTCTTCTTCTCCTTTTGTATGAAAACAGTGTCTTGTCACTAACACTAGGTGGTGTTGATTGAACTCTAGGAGAAGGAAAATTCCTTCTGAGAGTTTTCCCTTTTCTTCTTGGAGGAGATAAATGCAAAAACTCTATAGCTTTTGAACTTCTGGTTTCTATTTTTCTCATATAAACAAACACATTGATCCTTTCCTCCACACAGAGTCGCTAGATATGCTTAAAAATGACCTCTAAAAGGCTATTAACTCACTGTCAGCACATCAAAACAACAAGACTTAGGAATTTTACTTCTAACTTTGTCCCACTGGGCGTGCCAAAATTGTTATCTCCTAGAAATGCACCCTATGCAAAGTTATGAAAAACTGAGCTTTCTAGAGAAACATGGGATCATTTCAAGGTTGTGGGTCACCTAGAGTTGAAATGAACCTCTGGATAAGGTCGACTCCTAATTGGTAATATCACTTAACTACTAATCTTCGTAAGGAAAAGGGAGGAGTGCATGAAAATGAAAATTAAATCCTATGGTGATAAACCAAATGTGTTCAAAACATGTACATCTGCTTAACACACAGTTTTCAATCAACTAATAAAAGTTGATATGCACAACTCAATACTCATATGATACTGCATAAACGTTTCATAAGAAAGCTACGATACATACAGTCCTAGAAGGATGATAAATTCTCCTCACAACTAAAATCTATTTGCATCACCAGCATAACCTATAACATGTAAATTTATCAATCATCCAACACACTCAATGAAATAGATAACTGAGAAGGTAGAAATTGCTTTCTTTATTGATCTCCAAAGGTGAAACTCTACCATACAATGTCTGTAAATGAGTTACAAAACTCAATATTCTACTCTAAGGACTCATAGAAGTCACAAAGCATAAAATATGCAAGTAAGAACTGTCCTACAAAATGAGGCAAAAATGCCATATATACGAAAACTAAAAAAGTGTCGCCCCTTTGTTTTAGGGTTTACAAAATATTAGTTTTTAGAAGGGTCAACCCTCAAATCTTTTGAAAATGGATTCAATGTACATCCTCGTGTCTATGTCGGTGAAAGATCACTCCAGGGATGGCCCTTCAGATATTTTGCAACCATCGCATTAACTTATGGTCCCCGTGTCCACCTTCGAACTTCCATCAAAGCCACCTTGAATGCCCTAAAGCATTATCATAAATGTCACTCTACCTTTGCCAGCAAACATCCCAGCTATCTTTGAGACTCACAGCTTCTTCCCCTTTGGCTTTCCTCCTATTTCAGATCTTTCTTCAAGTTGATCCCCCTAAGAGACAACATCAAATGTTCCCTGTTGTCAGACCTTCCTAGAGACAACACCACTACCTTCAAATTGATTCATCATCCTTGATCACAGAGCAGATCTATACTGCTCACATTATGCTAATCTTCCCCACAATAATAGTCACAATAGTCAAACTTCCCATGGTCCGTCCTTAGCTTCTTTTGATTGGTTGAACTCATGCCACATAGATTCCTAGATGGTCAAAGGTCGTTCAAACTGAATCGCATGTCGGTGAGACACTAGCCGTGTCTCCCTGATGCAATTAGACTTCACAGCAGCATTTGTCATGGCTTACAACCATCGGCAAGATTTCATATCAAGCTACAAAATTCATATCGACATCCCTAAAACCATCGGCAAGACTATTGCTTTCAGCCAGACATCATAGCGAGCCCTCAGGAGTCATACCGATATCGCCATTTCATCGCCCAGACATCCGCATTCAGCAAGAGTTCTCGCCGAAGTCTGAAGTAGACCCATCACTATCAGCAAGACAAACATCAATTAGGAAGACCTCATACCGAAGGCATGAACCTTCGGTGAGACACCATCGGGTTGGCAGGACATCTCCCTGAGTTCAAAACACTACGCCGACGCTAACTCCCTTCGGCAAGACACCATCGGGTCGACAAGACCTTTCACCAAGGCCATTTCATTTCGCCAAGACCTCGCTTCCTCGGCAGGCCCTCTCCCCGATGACACCTCCCTTTGCCCAGACTAACAACCATCGGTGAGACATATCCCCGAGCCCAAAACCTTTCGGCGAGAGTTCCATTTATCGGCCAGACCTTATGCCGAAGGCAATCCCCTTCGGTGAGACTTCACACAGTCTAAGAGACATCATCCCGAAGCAAATCATTCCTGCCAACTCCACCCTTGTGAACAACTGTCGGCAAGACATCCCAAGTGGAGAGATATAAAACTTCACAGTGACCAAGATGTCTTAGCGACCATGAGGATTTCAAATGGGTATAACACACTACTAGTCGACAAGACAATAGGAGGGTCTTAGCGACTTTCTTCATCAGGGTTTTTATGCCAAATCTGATTAAGGCATGCTTTCTAACAGACTTCCTTGAGAAATACATCGGGTGTATGATTTAATCCTGCACAACAATGTCCCCATTTGGCCTTCATGAACACCTGAAACATAGATTGCCCTGCCTATTTGAGCCCGCAGGTGAAAATCAGGTAACAGTTACATTTGACTATCATAGGGAATTTGTTGTTGTCATGCTCATTTGACTCCTTTCAATGATTCCCCTGCATGATCATCTGACGGTTTCCTTTCTTAACTTAGCATCCACAATTGATGTCCTATAGAATAATGTCAATACGCATAATAATTGCACATATATAATCACCTTAAATAGCATTCATCAACCATGCAAAAAATTGATATAGATAATCCACATAATATGTTGACGTCATTAAAAATTCATAGAGAGGGAGTTAAACCCAAAGTCAATGCTTTGAGGGAGACATTATGCAAATATTAACACTTAGCTACTAAAGTTCATGATACTATCAACAAATAGACTATAAATTCTACCAAAATTTGACCAAAAACTAGGCTTATCACCACCATTGAATTTAATAACTATTAGGCCAATATGCTCCTGTACGAGCAAGTACAGATGCCTGTAACAACAATATTTAATGAAACAAACAGAAGTTCAAAAGAAAACAGGGGACTTTATTGTTTGATCTTCAGAAATCAGCCCTCTAAACATTC
>VDFB02324824.1:119827-135375 GCA_007258455.2 Sequoia sempervirens
GGGAATCCAGTCAAACATGCATGTACAAATGTGGACTCAATGTTGCAGTAACACCCGCGATTTCTCAATGCCATAAATACAAGGTAGTTACATTTGACTGTCACGAGGAATATGTTGTCGCCGTGCTCAATTGACTCCTTTGAATGATTCCCCTGCATGATCATCTGACGGTTTCCTTTCTTAACTTAGCATCCATAATTGATGTCTTGCAGAACAATGTCAGTACGCATAATAATTGCACATCTATAATCACCTTAAAGAACATTCATCAACCATGCACATAATCTATATAGATGATCCACATAATATGTTGATATCATTAAAACTTCACAGAGAGGGAGTTAAACCCAAAGTCAATGTTTTGAGGGAGACATTATGCAAATATTAACACTTAGCTACTAAAGTTCGTGATACTGCCAGCAAATGGGTTATAAATTCTACCAAAATTTGACCAAAAACTAGGCTCATCATCCCCCCAACCTAACGTCTTGTTGGTCCTCCAGCAGAGGAAGAGTTATTCTTTTGCTTGGTCAAGACTCTAAAGTTCGCAATTCCAAGCTATCCAACATTTGTTTCTATAGTACATAAGTCTAGATCCCAATAAAATCCTCCCAATCTATCAAATTTGTTCCATCTTTTCCTTTCTCCAGCAATGTCATATTGGTAGAATTTGTAACTTGGTACTGGCCGCATGAGAATGGGTGGATAGAAAGTCAGGGGAAGCCAGAATCTCCCCTCTATTCTACCAATATGGATGTACATGTCAATCATCTTCAATGTTGTAGCATAGTTGTGAATAGAGTGGGGTTCGACTTGCTTTAACTCATCTGTTAAACTATTCCATTGTTGAGCTAGATATCCTCTTACAAGCTCCTCTTTTGTTTTTTTAACTTCATACTCAGTATAGACGACTTCAATCCAAGGCATAATTTTTTTACCATAGCTCGGTTTGAGAAGCATCCTGTACCATTCCCTATGAATATCCTTTGGGTTACTTGACTCAACCCTAATGGGTAAGGGGATATTAGATTCCATCTTCATATAAGCATTATTCTGCTCACCCCAATTAATTTCATTTTGTGCCCAGGACATAAATGCTCTTAGCTAAATATCCCCAACATATAGTAATGGGTTCCAATCATGGTCCTGTGTAATAGCATAATTGTGCAAATAAAATTCACATAACATATTTTTCATTTTAGGGGAAGCAATCTTGAAAGCATTAAAGAATTCGGCAAGGGTTTCAATGGAAGGATTCAAATCTGAAACAATTTTTGAAAATCTAAAAGAGATATTTTTCTTTCAAATGCAGGGCATAAACCCTTGGAGGAGCTCTGCATTCAAGAATTTGTGGCACCAAGGCTACAATGTCATCTACTTTCTTCTTTAAAGTAGCAATTTTCTCATTTTTCTCCTTAATAATCTCATCCCTCTCTTGCATTTCCTTTTTCCTTTTCTTCTTCTCTTGTCTCCATTCTCCTTCCCTCCTTTCTATTTCTTTCCACAAGTTTAAAATTGTTGCATGCATTGTAAAATTAGGAGGGTTCTAAATTCCTACCAATGTTTTCGTTGATGGCTACTCCCCGTACAACACTATCTGCATATCCTCTAGCTGTCTAGTTGTCTGTGGCTGTAGGAATACTATTTCTTCACCCCCTCCTTGTTGCAGGGCCTCTGGCTCATGTTCCTAGTTTTGTTGCAGGAACCCCTGCTCATCCTCAAATTCTTCTACAATATTGGCAAGGTCTTCTAGTGTTACTTTTGTTGCTTCCCCAAATATATCCTCTTCTTTTCCTATTGGAGCTTCAGTGTCCCCATGTGGTATCTCATCATGCCCAGGGCTTTCTTGTGAAGGTACACAAAAGTCTAGCCCAGGTGGTTTTGACTTCCTAGAGGTGCTCATACGTTTTCCCTTAGTTGCAGGATGAATAGGGTCAACTTTTCTCTTCCTAGCACTCGACACCTCTTTTTCTATAGGCTGGGCTTGGGCTTTTTCCTTTTCTTTTCTTGTTTTAGCCTCTTTTCTCTGTGCCCTAGTTCTCATTAGGTTTTGTAGGGGAACATCATCATCAGAATCAAATGAAGAGCTTGCTTTTTTTGAATGTTTTGTTTCAGAGGAACTAATGTTTATGGCTTCTTATACTGCTGGAGGAGGATTCATACTAGAACTAGCACCAAGAGTTGAAGCACCAGGGGTGGCTTCGGCTATGCTTAATCTTCTACTAGACCTACGAGATTGGGGTATGGCCCTAGGTGGCAAATGCTCAGCATTGGCAAATTCTTCATGACAGTAATTTTGATTAACTTGAACAAATTCTTCCCAAGTCATTCTAGAAGCATCATGCAAAGATTTCTTAACTAGCAATTTTATTAAGCAATGGTGGGAGATAGAGTTACCCCTACCTTTTTGTGTTTCGGCTACCATGATGGAGAGAAAATTGTATAGGAAATTGGGCACGTTCATCCTCCTCCCATGCCTCATGTGGCTCAAGAGATTGAAATGTACTGAATGCAAGTTTGACAAATGTCCCTCACAAGTGATATACCTTATAATATGGACAACTTCCTACGTCCATGGTTTAGACAGAGACATTTTTGCACCTTGCTTGCCAATGCTAATCAGTAGGTCGCCATGTACCGTAAATTTTTCTCTATTCGACCTGGCATCCCTAGAGGGAGGGTAATTTTCTCCATCAGCAGGTAACCCTAAAATTTCTACAATTCTCTCCTTTGTTGCCACAAATTCTAATCCTTTTACGGTGGCTTTTCCTTTTGAGAATGTCTGGGAAAATTCAAGGGCAATGCCTTCGTCAAAGCCATCTAGCCTCATGAAATAACCAAACCATCCACAACATTGGAATTCTGGAAGGCATTATACATCTTGCAACAAAACGTCATGAACTAAGGGCTCATTCTGAATTAAGCCACCTCCTATTGTCTGGAATTATTGTCACTCATCAAAATCTTCTTCTTTTGCAATTTTTGTTCTAAAAACCACCACCTTTCTGCTAAACTTTTACTGCTAGTGCCGACTGAATTTCTTTCCTTGCCTCTGCTTTTACCATTTACTGCTTATAACTCAAGGTTACGACAAGGCAATTAAGGAATTATAGCTGAAAAAGAGGTGATAAATGAGAGTGATAATAGAAAGAATTGGCAAAGAATTGGCGGCTTAGTTAACATCACTTCACACATGCAAGCCAGATTTTCAAATTGACCTATTTAAATTTTCTGACGCAGGCACATTATGATTTGACATATAGGCAATATATTTGCATTTTTTATTCCCCCCAGCCTAAATTTGGACATGTGTCTGCACATGTGAGAAGGGAGCGATAATTTGACAAGAAATAATGACATATTATGTAATCACCTATAGTAATGTGTCATGATTAAATAAATGTGCTTAAAAGGTAATTAAGAGGTTAGAATTACCACGTACATACCTAAGCATGCGAAGGATGCGATACAAAGATCGTGGAGAGAAAGTATCATTACACCTTTTTAGAAATAATTGAGCAATTAATGAAAGTGGCGCGAAGTGAAGTGAGGCTGAATGAAATGATGGAAGAGAGAGAAAGGTGATATAGATGGATGGATGGGTGGATGGGTGAAGAAATGGATTTCCACTAAAGTGGAAATATTTATTATGAAAGTATGTACCTTAATTTAGCCGAAAGGTGAGACACTAGGTCCACCACTTTCAGCTGCAAGAAGCTCATGTACTGGACGCTGGGTGAATTGTTGCAGGAGGTCTTCATTGGAGGCCGGCTCAAGTAACTCAAACCTTGTTTGAAGTTTTCCTACAAGTGAGTCTGAAACTTGGCCGTCACTGAAGGGTGAAGAAAAGTGATCCTGCTTGGTGGCATCATTAAATTTTTTGTAATCAACACAAACTCGCCATCTTCCTTTCTTCTTTGGCACGATTACTAGTGTAGACATCCATTGGCTATCTAAAATAGGATAGATGGATTCATCATCTGTCAATTTCTATAGTTCTGATTTAACCATTTTGCTCAATGCAAGGTATATTATTTGTTGAGGTTGTCCTACTGGTTGACAATCAACTCTGATGTAGATCTTATGGATACAAGGCTTAGTATCTAGTGCCTTCATATCATAATAGCCCCATGCAAATGCATGTTGGTGATACTTTAGTGATTCTATTGCTGCAGGAATAACGTCTGCAGGAAGAACATCTGCAGGAATAGTGGTTGTAGGAAGAATAGGTAGAAGTGTTCTGACCGAAGTAGAAGATTATGCTTTCTCTACCTCATAATGGTTCTGAATTATACTAGATAAAATTTCATCTTCACCTTGAAACTGCAAGAGAGGATTTCTAGCTAACATCATGAGTTGTACTACTAGGTCAATTTCCTCGGCCTCTTCACCAACTTGTAGCCATACAGGACCTTCTTCATTACGAGTCGGATGAGAAAGAAGATAAAGAACATGCTTTTTAGTATTCCTGCCATTAGAAATAGTCACATTCCCTGACCAACACCCAATATAAGTGTCTATTGTTGCAAACTATGACCTTCCAAGAATGATAGGATCATCAGGCTTCCCAATAGAACTATCACCAAGCTGCAGGACAGCAGGAGTAGGTCTTATGTTTGCAACATTTAGTTGTTGCAGGATGTCCTTAGTCATCATTTTGATTGCTGCCCCTGAGTCAATCAGGGTACATTTTACTTGGATTTCATTGATAACAATTGTCATCTCAGGACTACCTAGGTCATTATACTTGGGAATAGTCACTTTTCCAAATATGGTATTAGTGATCTGGCCCACCACATGAACTATAGTTGGGTCTTTCTTTCTCCTATCTAGCTTTTTAAGACAAGCTTCTTTGGTAGTTGTGTCATAGATTGGAACATCCTAAAATAGGGGTATTTGAACACATGTATTCCCTAGCTGATCCATGGTGTCAAAATTTGTATCTTCCATGTCTTCCTTATGCTTGACAACTTCCAATCCCTGAGGAAATGGTGGCTCTTGTGTAGTCTTCCTGGCTAGAACTAGTTTAGGATTTCTAGGTACGGTAAGTTGAATGGGACTATTCAAAGGCTCTTCTTCCTTTTCCATAGGTATCTCAATGGTGGAGGATGTGGAAGGAGTTAATACAACAGTTCTTGAATGAAAGTGAATATCACTTATACTCACAACACACGGGTTTAAATTAGGAAGGTATATTGGTTGTGGTTGTGGTGTGTTAATTAGGTAAGGTGAGGGCTGAGCTGGTAGCTGAAGTGTATGGGAGCTTGAATTAGCAGTTGGAGATGTTATGGTAGGTTTTTGGGATTGAGAAGATGGTTGCATGCAACTAATTTCCTGGTTAGGCCCAAAAAAGGATAGTGGGTCTAGTAACATACCTGGTCTTGGAACCCAAGATTTCCTTTGTGTGACAAGGTAGACTTGATCTCCCTACAGCAGTTTGAATTCAAGTGGAATCTAGTTGTTAGTTATCTTCTTCTCATGCTTGTTCTTGGCCTGAAGTGTATCCAGCTGGGTGGTTGGATTGTTTGTAACATCTTGCTTGAAATCTACCAATGGATTAGTGATTTTCATCCTTGAAATTCCATTAATAGATGACTTACCCATAGAAGATTGGTAGGTTTTCTCTTCTTTCTGCTACATCTTGAAGACATCACCTCCTTTTATATTACTGCCCCTACAATATTTCTTGTATTTTCCAAGAAACTTTGTCTTCATGTCCTCCCAAGTTTCCATGGTGTCTCTGCCTAGACTCATAAACCATCCTAGTGCAGCTTCTTTTAAAGTGGTAGGAAATAGTTCAAGCCTAGGAGCATCAGTGGTGTAGTCATAATCTTGGCAGAGTAAGTCATATTCAAACAAGAAGGAATCACCTGTGTCTTCTTGATGGATTCCAAAGCAAAGGCTATCAATCTGGTTTTGATTTTTAGTGGAGGTTCTAGAACTAATTAGATCAGGATATGTATCAGTAAAAAAGGAAAATGGTTCCTCTCCTTCTTTGTTTCTAGGCAGATTTGGAAGCTCAACTAGCATGCGATATCAACTCAACATCAGCTAACTCACACAAAGAATGGAAAAAATAATAGTGGATCATTACTCATCTAAGCAAGGGATATTCTAAGAACAACTTAAGAAAAGGGCTAAAGCAGAGAAACTATCAATGACTCTGATGGACTTCCTAGCTTGACACCATCCCTAACAATGATGCCAAAAATGTCGGCCTCCTACAATTATTTTAAAAACCAGGACCTTCCAACCATGATTTAGATATTGGACATCTAACCTAAATGGCTACCTTAATCATCATGAAGGTACATTTACTTTTTCAAGGTCCAGGGATGTGAACTTGAAATGGGCCAGCACAATATGTGCACTAGGAACTCTTAAGTAGTCATTTCTAATCTATAGCTAAGAATCACAATACTTGAGGTAAATTGCAGAAAGGAAATAAAGCAAATGTTGAACATTAATCAACAACTATGCCAAACTGAAATGCATAACATGAATAATAGATCTAAGCAACAAACAAGAACTACTTGGTTTGCTTTGGCTATAGGAACAAACACAAAATGGACTTCTAGTGGTTGTAGGAACAGTCAATGCCAGATTTCAACTAAGTACATAACAAAAAATGATAATTAAACTAATTACTCTAAGGAAAGGATTACTCACCAAGTGGGCCCCCTTGGATGAGTATCCACTAAGACTAATGTGAACTCAAATGCTTAAACTCAGACTATCATCTCATTCATTGGGAAATGTATAAACAGAGTAACAACATGGCTATATTGAAAAGTAGAGAATGTTTAATACATTATCAATGTCATTTGCCAACAACAATCAAGAACTATGAATCCTTAAGATTCAAATCCTTATTTATTCTACCAGCTAAACAGGGCGGTCGACTCCCACTAACTAAGAGGATGCCACTTAGGGAAAGCAAGGAAAGAGTGGCAGAGCAGTTACATTTGCAAGGAATCCAATCAGACATGCATGTCCAAATGTGGACTCAACGCTACAGTAATGCCTACGATTGCTCAATGCCATAAATACAAGGTAGTTACCTTTGACTATCATAGGGAATTTGTTGTCGTTGTGCTCATTTGACTCCTTTCAATGATTCCCCTGCATGATCATTTGGTGGTTTCCTTTCTTAACTTAGCATCCACAATTGATGTCCTATAGAACAATGTCAATACGCATAATAATTGCACATCTATAATCACCTTAAATAACATTCATCAACCATGCACAAAATCAATATAGATAATCCACATAATATGCTGACATCATTAAAACTTCACAGAGAGGGAGTTAAACCCAAATTCAATGTTTTGAGGGAGACATTATGCAAATATTAACACTTAGCTACTAAAGTTCATGATACTACCAGCAAATAGACTATAAACTTTACCAAAATTTGACCAAAAACTAGGCTTATCACCACCATTTAATTTAATAACTGTTAGGCCAATATGCTCCTATATGGGCAAGTACAGATGCCTGTAACAGCAATATTTAATGAAACACAGAGAAGTTCAAAAGAAAACAGGGGACTTTATTGTTTGATCTTCAGAAATCAACTCTCTAAACATTCTTCGAGCTTTTCAAGGCCTTTTAAACTTTCCTCCAACAAATACAATGACTCTAAGTGAATTTTAAACCTCCTTGACCATTGGCATTCCAATTGTTGATTTTTTGCAACTTTTACAATATTGCATTTTGACATCTTTTGCATAATTGAGACCAACTTAACAACTTTACTCTAACCACCCTAAAATGACTCAAGCTATAACATAAATAGTCTATTATAGCCTTATTGGCACAACAAAAAAATCACACACCTGAAAACCTATCAAATGACCTTGTTTGGTGCCCCTACACCATGTCCAAAAAGACTAAAAAGGATACAACAATAATTGTGCATTAAGAGTACAACAGTTCTACCCATCGAATTGTTGAAGCTAGATTTTGATCTTCCTTTTTTTTCCAGTTGTTGGTTCATTATATTTTAAAGGAACACTTGAGGTCCTTATGCCAAAGTGCCCAATAGGCCTAATACTCTCCATTCCTTATGAAGGGCTAGAAGCAAAAATCCCCAACCCATCACAAACCCCCTTCACACCAACTAGCTTTGTGCTTCTCTCAATAGCAGGTCCACCATAAGATTTGGTCTCATTTACCTTTTTTGAGGAAGACATCTCTTCATTCCCTTGAATGATGCACAACTCATTTTTCCCTTCCTTCTCCAAGCATTATGCTTCCTCCTATCACCCAAGCACATAGTAGTTGAGTGGCCAACCATAAGGGCACATTTCAAAATGTGATCCCAGCTGGTAGTTCCTTTTCAACAACTGTATTCACATAGAATTCAAATATCCCCAAAATATTGTATAATAAAATGACTTATTCCAATTGCATTCTCACCCAAAAATTTGTTTATTTAGTGCTTACCGGTGAGGCCCTTTATTGGTCATTGATTGATTCTTTCTTATTATAGGTATGCATCATATTGCTTCACCATGAAACCCTTGTTTTGTTTCACTCTGTTCTATTTCACTGAATTCATTGTTTTCCATCACAAGTCGATGACTTATCTCTAGCGAGGAATATGCAAAATAAATTTATGGCATATCTGAACAGAGAAGGCATTTGTGTTGGATTAGATTTAAGTGTTACTATCATTACGGGTGAATTTTGGCCAACCCACAAGTCCTCTAATATCAATCTTCCCATTGAGTTGGTAAAGCTTAGTTATGACCGTGTTGTAATGTTTATATCCGAAAATGCACATTTAGTCCTAGTTGTTTATACTTCCCTTTTTCATGCAGGTTAAATGTATAGATATATTGGAATAATTATATTCTAAGGAAACTGATTCCATGGATGCACTCTCTTGGGACCTGTACTATAGAAGGCAGGTTTAATGGTTACAGGATATAATAACCCAGCCAAAATAACCCTAGAAAGAATAATTTGGTCACAATAACCCAAGGACAAAATAACCCAAGCCAAAATAACCTGTGGTCAAAATAATCCATGGATAGAATATCCATCCCCATAAGAATATAGAGCTAGTTTAGTAGCTTGATCTAAAACGACCACGGGTTATTTTGACCACAGGTTATTCTTTCCATGGGTTATTATGACCCTGGATTCTTTTTTCCTTGGATTATTATGATGGGGTTATTGTGTCCAGGGTTATTGTGGCTGGGTTATTATGTCCTAATACTAGATTTAATATTAGTACATTAGAGTTGGAACTATACTAGTATTATCCACTTATCGGGTGACTAGATTTTGTCATTTAGGGTAATTTAATTATTTGCAAGCCCACTTTAGAGTTTCTACTAGAAGTAAACAAAGTTGGTCCCAAATGTCCATCTATAATTGAGATTTACTTTAGAAAAATATCATTTTGTTTTGTGTTCAATCTTAGTTGACTATTATGGAATCATCTACAGGCTGCTTTATTAATGTTGTTCAATGAATCTGACAAACTTAGTTTTGATGACATCAAATCTCAACTGGATTTGGAAGATGAGGATGCAAATAGAGTGTTACATTCACTTGTATGTGCAAAGTACAAAGTTCTCCATGAATCAAACACAGAAAAAATATCAAATACTAACTATTTTGAGTTCAATTCAAGATTTACAAACAAAAGTAGAAGAATAACGGTAATGGCTTCCATTTGGGCATATTTAACATCATATCTTCTTAATTAACAATATTAAGTTTCTATAGTTCATGATAATGTACTAAAATTTCTGGTTTGAAACTGTGTGAATTTTTAAAATCGACGTTTTGGATCAAACTCCATGATCCAACATTAAGATAATGAAAGCATTCTTCTTCTCTCTTGGTTCTTGCATTATCCTGATGTTGGATCATAGAGTTTGATTTGATACGTTGATTTAAAAAATTTACACAGTTTCAAACCAAAAATATTAACAATGCATCATATATTTTTTCTTCTACAACCAATCCATGTGCAATAACTTTTCATCTTGAATTCAGATTCCACTTCCCCACAATGATGAGAAGAAGAAATTGATCAAAGATGTGGGTCAATTAATTATTCATGCCATAGATTCTGCAATAGTTTGCATCATGAAGAGTCGTAAGGTATTGTCTTACGAGTACCTATAGAGGCAGTGTGATGAACTAAGACATAGATTCAAGGTAAGAAATGTGTCAACATCTATTGTTTGTTAGTTTGGTACATATAGAGTTATTTAGCATTTAGTCCTCTTGAAACTGACAAATTTGTGGCCTACAACCGGATTATGAAGAAATAAAGGGGAGGATAGAGGAGCTAATTAAAAGGGGGTACCTGGAACAGGTCAAAGATGATTATAGTGTGTTAAAATATTTGCCTGAAGGGCCTTGAGCTATGGTGGTGCAACAACTATAGAGGACAGTTTGTTGCCCACAAGGTTTATAGGTGCATAAAACATTTAAGAATTAGTGTTTTTTTCATTGACTCAAGCAAAAAAATTACATAAAGAATGGTTGTCCAAAAGAAGTTACAAATAAAGATCAATTGTCTTTAAGGACACCACTAACAAAGTAAAATAACACAAATTACAACAATAGTGAATAGTTGTAGGAGAAACACCTCAGACACTAAATTTTAACAGATGTTGTACACAAATTACAATAGTAGCGAACAGTTGCAAGAGAAACACATCGAACACTAAATTTTAACATATGTTGAAGCTTTGTAGAACATATTACATCATTTTTGTGTAGCTGCAATAGTTGTCATTTAATCTTGTCCAAATGAATGCTGATTTTGAAGTTAACTTTGGGAACTCCCTCCAATTGTGAACATAAGAAAAAAAATTGCAAAATAATGTCAGAGTAAAACCTTAGCATTCATAGTCCAGATGAAAGTTATAATTAGCAAAAATAGCAATACATCTACTTTTCCATATATTAAACAAAACAATCTCCTTTATAGATCAGCAACAAAATTACTACGCAGGTCCAAGTCCAAGATAGCTTCTTTGCATGCTCAAAAATAGCAAGGAGATATGCAAAAATAGCTAGAACTAGTGCCATTAGTTAATGATGGTAGACAAATTTATTTGTAAAATTAAAATATAGTAAAAATGATTTATTGGAAAAATACAATGTGATTATATATTTAAAAAATATTATAATTTATAATAAACTTGTAAGAGATAATATTTATATAAACTATTATAATGAACTCAATGATTTGTGGGTAGTATAAAATTGTGTAAATTTGTTATATAATTTACATACATTGCATAGACACATTTTAATTTTAATTAAAAAAATATTTTAATATTTATTTAAACTATTAAATAGATTCATGAACATTTTAATTTTATTTAAAATTTATTTTAATTATCTTTTTAAACTATTAAATAAATTTCATGAACATATAAATAAGTAAGGAGATAGACACTATATTTTTTGATGAATATTCCTATTAAACATGATGAATAATGTAATATTTATTCAAAAACTATTTTTATTATTTTTAATTTTTTTTAATTCATCTCCCAACAATTCACCTTGGAAAAACAAATTCACCTCAAGGAAAATAATTATAAAATTAAATGAAAAATATATAACTATTTTTTACTTTTTCTATAGTAATAATAGCATATATATCTTTTAAAAATCTATATAAAAAATGCCTCTTGCATTTATGTATGTAAAAAAAATGATTCAAAAAAATTATCTAGATTTTTTAATGTTATATAAGGAATTGTTATGTATACATGTTATTCACATCCTCTTGACATAAGAGAGAGGGGCCAATAGTTGTGGAGGGTCCAATTGTTGGTATAGCAATTGTGCTTATAATACTTAGTCATATCGCATATTTATATTATATATTGCAAATAAATAGTTCACATGTAAATAGAAAAATAACCATTGGTCAAAATAGATTCATACATATTTATACTATATATTGTGAATAAATAGTCCACATGTAAATAGAAAAATAACAAAATGTTGGTCAAAATGGATCCATTCTTGAACACACGAGAACATATGAATGTTATATAAAAAATATAAATATAATAAAAAAGTGAAATAAATATATTTTTTTCAAATAAAATATCATAATGTCTATTATAAGTGTGTCATTTATAAAATAAAATACTCATTTAATAAAATAACACTCATGTTTAAACAAGTATTGTTATCATAATGAAAAATATTGTTTTTGTTTACAACTATGGCATAGTAATGTACAAGCATTGGAGTATTTCATATTAATAGTTTGTCCTATCACAAACATAAAAGGTGAGCATAATAAATACCATGTATTTTCTCATTAAATGTGAAGGACTTTCAAAAAGTTTTAGTGTTCAACTATTGGTCCATTTTTGTTTCATATAAGTTTATAATTTTGAATAATTATGTGTTGTTTTTATAACAATAAATATTTTTTTTGTGTTCAACTATTTGTCCATTTGTGTTGAATATACAAGCTAGAGATAAAAAAAAAAAAGATTTTTGGTTACCAATAGGTATTTGGTCCATTTAAGTTGCATATAAGTTTTATTTTAAATAAAAATATGGTATTCTAAAGTAACAAATGATATTTTTTTGTTCAATTACTAAGGGTGCCATGATTAAATGTCAATCAAATCTTTAAAAAGTAAAATTTTGGACACTTCTTAGTAGATGTGTTGATGCATGGCAAGTTGCACAATGAGTCACACCTCCAAAACTTAGTTATAAATAGATGGGCGGGTGCATGAAGTTGGGTAGCAATTTCGTGGCCACTTTCTAAAAAAAGTTTGAAAACTCATAGCGCGAACGCGCTCGTGTTATTGCACATTAAAAGTGAAAGTCTTCATTTTCACTTCGACTGTTTTTTTCTTCTGCCCATGGCCAAAACCCCCAACTTTCGTGCTCGCGTTCTAGGAGGAGGTATTGGGCACAAATCTTCAAAAAGAGTTGTTATTTCTTTGCAAGGATGGCGCCACAACGACGAAGAGATGGGAAAGGTAAGTATTGTTTGTTGTTTGTTTTGAATTTCTTAGTTTTAGGTTGATTTTGTTAGTTTTAGGTTATATCTAATATATTTTTAAAAAAATTTGTAGGAGATGTAAATAAACCCGCAAACCCTCAAAATCCTCAACAAGAAGAGCAACCAAATCTTGAAGAACAAAATCCTCAACAAGAAAATAAACCTCAACAACAACCTCCTCCACTAATCACTCAACAAAATTTAATGACTGAGCTTGAGAACAACAAAAAAAAAATTGAGGATTTTATTAGTAGGTTGAGTGATCCAAATGGTTCAACCACAGAAAGAACCCAAAATTCATTGAAAGATATGTTAAAAAATGTAGATTCAATTAGCAAACAAATAACTAGATGGCAAGATAGGAGGCAAGGTGGCTAGGGCATATTATGTGGATAAACTATCATATAAACAAGTAAAGGATTTAAAATTAAAAAGGCGATTTGTGCTCATTATTCATTGACCCACACAAATCAAAATCTTAGCCTCAATGCGAAGAAGTTTCTTATTCATTGGTGCCACCAAAGAGATTAGGAACCATTTTTATGATAGGTGGTACATGGTCTTTGATGACCGACCGTGCAACAATTGTGAAGTCCCCCAGTATTTTCTTAGGAAACTATACAGTGAGTTCATATTGAACAAGATCCCAAATTATTTTGATATGAGGGACTTCCAGGGGAGAGGTGGGGGTCGGCTCAGGATAGGCCTGTGCACAGCCGATCCTATGCGGCAAGGGAGAGAGCTCTCGCTAGGCTGCCTTGTGAGCACATTGTTATGCATGTCATCATGAAGGAGAGTGTCGACGTAGAGACATTGCAGTGATCAACACTTTTTCCCAGAGTGTCATCCATCATTCTAGCCCTATTCTACAGCATGCATCCGAAGTCTTCAAGTGGTGGCCTTTGAGCCCATGTGTGTCAATCTTGTTGGGTGACTTGTTCATATGATCCCATTGACACTTAGGAGGTTGCATGTAGGATTTTTCTATAGCTATGGAGATGGAGAGGGCAACTGACATTTTTCATGAGGTGTATGGCATTGATACTTAGGTCAAAGTTAGCATGTTCATTGAATTTAAGTTATTAAATTTTGATTTTGAAATTCAAGATTAACTAATTTAGCTTTATGATTTTAATAAAATTGCAAGGTAACAGTGTTGAGACTAGATACACCGGCCATACACCTACTTATTTTTGTAGTACACTTATCGGTGAGGTATGTAACTAATAAACAATTATAAAATTTATTACATTTTAATAACATTGTTTTATGAATGGTATTTTTGTATGTGATTTTGGATGTTGAATAGAGATGTGGAGGTTTTGAGGAACACCTCGATTCTTAATGGATTTAGACAAACCTACATGCAGGTAATAGAATAAATAGTTTAACTAATGAATTTTACTTAATAGATTTGTGTAGTTTATATCCATATCATTGATTACATTGCATTGCACATCTTTCAAACTCAAAGCATCACTTCACATTCTATAACTAATAACTAGATGTTGATAGATGACAAAATTTCAACTACAATATAGTTGTTTAGAAAGTCAACATAAGCAGTGATGCAATTTCTTTACATGGAGGCATGTGCTTGCAAAGGTGCACCTACATGACAAACTATGGATGCTTGGAAAAAATCTATGAAACCATAATAGTAAGCAATAGCATAGACAAGGCAGTTAGTAGTTTGAAAAAATGCCTCAAAGAAATGCAATCTCAAGGCAGTTCTTCAAACTGCTCACCACCTTTTCTATGATACCACATTTTTCATGAATGTGCACCAAAGAATTTTATCAAACTACTCACTTCCTTGCTGCTATGGCTAAAAGCCTAAAATAGGTGCTTTCCAAAAAACTATGGATGCTTGGAAAAATATCTATCAAAGCATAATAGTAAGCAATAATACCATAGAGAAGGCAATGAACTTTTTAAAAAAATTCCTGAAAGAAATGTGATCTTATGGTGATGGAATTCCATTACGTGCATTTGTTTGTAATGGCATTCCATCACCACGAGACCCCATTTCTTTTGAGGCATTTTTTCAAATAGTTCACTACCTTCTCTATGCCACCATAGTTATCGTACATGTCTATGAAAGCATTTAATGAAATGGTTAAGTGGCTTGCTGCTATGGGTAAAGCCTAAAAACACATCCTTTCAAACAATATATGGATAGGGAAAATAGTAAGCATGATAATCATAAATATATAGTTTGATAAGTACTCAAAATTTTGTTCATTAGATCTCATACATTATAAGTCATGACATGGATTGCCATTGTAACTTTTTTGTGATTGAATAATTTGTTGTTTTATTTTCAGATGTTAGTTGTGGAAATACCTCCAAATTTTATGAGGGAAATGGATATCAATGTTTCATCCACTATAAAATCCTCAATGGCTCTGATAGGGGAGGTATGAGGAAAATTACTAAATATCAATTTACATTCATTTATATAGATGTTAGTTCTAGTGAAAAATCAAACCATTATTGATTCATAGTTTAATTTCTATTTGGATGG